>VRLP01006861.1:0-25405 GCA_009660295.1 Lophius piscatorius | reverse complement strand
TGTCATGTTATGTCATGTTATGTCATGTTATGTCATGTTATGTCATGTTATGTCATGTTATGTCATGTTATGTCATGTGTTTTGTTATATTGTGTTATGTTATGTTGTACAGCATAACTTGATCGAAGCAAATTAGATGTTTGCGTCTTTCGTATCGTAATAAATAAATAAAAGAAATATTCATTTTGAGATGACATGTCGCTGGTTTCCATTCATTCCATTATTCTATAATTTTTACTTTGATTATTTTCGTATTCTTTCTGGCGATGAAGAAGATTCCCCGGACCAGTGAGTGTCTCCTTCTGTGGTGTCTTCAGAACCAAAGAAACTCAGATCGGGTCAGAGAAGGGATTCTCCCCTCTTCACAATCTGCCCTATGAGTAATCCTCAGCAGACACCGACGCCCACTGGCTGCTGCCTCCTCCAAAACCTGCCAGCCTCTACGCTCAAAACAGCAGCTGAACGGAATCGGGTTTCATCATTAGTCGAGCGGTTTCTCCGCGGCCCATCCCGTCGCGTCACGTTTTTTCGGGCTGTTCCAACACCTCCATCTATCTCTGTCTGCATCCCGGCGCTCCGTCTTGCAGTTCGGGCCAGCGGTGGCAAATATAGACTTCTCTTACATCACGGGGGGATAGTTGGCATTTCTGCGCCGCCGGTCACGAGCGTCATCAGATAACAGTCACAAAAATACACGCACCCTCCGGAGATAAACGCGCACAGGAGCCCGTATCGTTTTTACGGACACGACTTCACTGCAGGTCCGGTTCTGAATAATACGGCGAACCCATTTAGGTAGAGGTAGTTAAACTGTAGTTTTCCTGTAATATCTCTGTAAAGAAAACTACTGCTGATGTTCTGCCAGGCACTTTTCGGCAGCTTTTCTACTTCTATGTCGTGGTGGGCGGTTATGTGGCTGGCGAGGAGATCTGGACTCCTAAATGTCAACGGCAGAGACTCTCCGCCCTTTAATGTCCTGCTCCTGTTTTGATTGAGCTGTTTTTGAGTCACTATTACTTTGTGAAAAAAATGTGACTGAACCTGTTTTTAAAAATGACCCAGTGGAAGCATGTAAATCATAAACAGTAAGGGGCCAAGCACAGAGCCCTGGGGGACACCACAGGTCAATATATGTCTAATCGGGGTCAAATCGTTTCGTAAAAACGAGTTTCACCAAATTTCCCCCTCTGGTGAGATTGAGGAAGATTTTTTTTTTCTCGTGGCCACGACTTAATAAGGTATGGCCATGAGATTATTATCTCATATGAACGAGATATTAAGTCATTTCCATGCTTTATTAAGTCATTCCAACGAGATTAAACGTTCCCACGCTTTATTCTTCTATTTTTTCTTTCCTTGTTAAACTAGTTTCCAGGGTCAACTTGTGTTTCCTATTTGTGTGCGTGTTTGTTTCTATCACATCTATTTCTACGTGGGTGTGAGTGAGTCCATCGGTGCTGCTGGTACCTTGAAGCAGGAGGCCCGGTAGAGAAGCTGAACCACGTGGCCTATGCTGGTTTTGGAGGCCTGGGGGAAGCGAGCCTCCAGTTTTTGGACCACGAACAACACCAGCACCTTCCTGGACAAAGCCGAGCCATCCTCCAGCGCCAGCAGAACCAGCTTCAGCGCATCTTCTTGCATAGCTGGTGAGGAAGAGGAGTAGAACCTACTAAAATTCTGAGTTACAGAAAGATGATTTAAAAACATTTGTGCTTCTGATACCGGCAGGTTCTTCTGAGCCGGTGTCCTCAGACATTTTAATGAACTCATTCTGTGATCATGATGAGAAAAGTGTTTCCCAATCAGAATCTGCCCTATGAGCAATCATCACTGGACACCAGCTACCAGAACCCATGAAACTCTTCAGAAGATAACTTTAAAGAAAAACAAAAAAAACGAGAAAAAACGAGACGAGTCTTCTCAATTCAGTCCATTCCAGCCAAACTACCAAAAATAAAAGTCGTAGAGAAGGACTGACGGCCATTTTGGAAAATTATTTATGATGAAATTTGTGATATTTGTGATATAATTTATAATAGCTGAAAGGTAAAATTTCTTTATTTTGGAATAATTGCGACAAATTTTGGTTACAGGAAGTAGAAACAGGTCACGCTTTTATTTTGAAGTGAAGCAGAAGTTATATTAGAACCTAGTCGCTGCCCTATGAGTAATCGCCACAGGACGCCACGTTATAGGACTCAGTCTTATGAGGCGACTCTTAAACTTTTCAATTCTCACTTCCTTTATTCGAGCCGAACTACCAAAATAAAAGTCGCTTAGACAGACTGACGGCGTCTGTTGTAAATTGTTTACAACATAAATATCAAATGACGTTATGTTCAAAGTGAAGCTATAATAGCCGAACGGTTCAACGTTTATTTTGGAATAATTGAGACATAGAAAGAGGTTTATGTCACGGGAAGCAGTAACAGGAAATGCTTTTATTTCGTAGTCGTGTTTCAGATCTCTTGAAGCTGATGCTTAAAAGATGAGACGCAAAATACTGATTTAAAAAAAAGGGGAAAAAAAGACGCAAATGCACGTTCCTTGAAGATATCCAGATGTCAGATCCGCCTCATAATAATAACATTTAATCGTCGTTTAAATTACACGCAGCGGCTCGTTTCTTTCGCTCGTCTTCACGTTCGATCTCTGAAGGCCGGCGTTCAAAAATCGCTAACGCGGCGTCTAGTTCCCACCCACCAGGTCCCAGGAACTGGCAGCCCCGCGCCCTCACTGCCGCCCAGAGGTTGGCAGAGAGTTGCTGCGGATTCTGGTGCTGCAGGATGAGTTCCGTTACGGTCCGTTCCCCCAGCGACCGGCCGGCCCGCACCGCCCGCACGCGGCCCTCCTCCTCCACCAGCTGGCAGTTCACCAAAGTCACCAGCTTCCTCTGCATGGGCCGACTGAGCACGCTCGGACTCAGGGTCGCCACTCCTGTTGGAGAGGACAACTGGTGTGAAACTTCTAGGACACTTCATCGGAACATTGATATATGTACTCGAGCGAAACATGAACAACGTGGAGAAACTGAAACCTCCACATTTATGAATAGTAGAAAGAGCACAAACCTCCACCTAGACCCAAAACCTACCTCTGGACCAACTCCTGAAAAGACATAGTTGAGTCACTTCCTGTTCCTTTCCAGTATAAAACATCACAGGACCGAGGCACAACAGAACCCGAGGTTATTGCCAGCCTCTACATCTACCAACAACTCCAACAAACCCTCTGAGCATCGATCCGCATAGAATCATAAAGAGGTTTTCTCTTTATGGTGCGTGTCAATCTCATTTCCTGTTCCTCTCCAGTGAACAGACATTGTTGCCTCATTTCCTGTTCCTCTCCCAGGAACTCTTTCAACGGACCACCTTGCTCCACCGAAAATGAAACATCAAAGGAATAAAAATATAAAAGGCAGCACTAGCTACATTGTGACGTTTCCTCGTAACATCACCAAAATGTAATCAGTTCTAGAATATGCCAAAACCTACCGCTGGGTAAAGTTTCGTGCCAATTCTTACATCTGTTTTTCCGTAATCTTGGTCACAAATAAACAAACCCACAAACGCACAGGAGTGAAAAGACATGATGAGAAGCTCCATGAAATACAAGCACACAAACGTACCTTTGAGCGCGCTGATGGGTTTCAGGTAGAGAGCCAGCTCTTCCACACACACCCTGCAGACCTCGTAGTTCTCAACCTCTGCCGCACTGATCAGGGTCACCGGCTGCAGATCAGGCACCTGAGAGAAACGCGTCATGAGTGGGATAGAGGGACGCAGAAGGAGGCGTTACATAAACATCTCCTCTGTCCTCCTCACTCACCTGAGCTCCCACCAGCTGCAAAAGGGCACAGTTGACCGGCAGCAAGTCGATATCGGTGCTGATGGGCGTCTGATCAAAGGGGCAGGCCTTGCGGTGCAGTTTGTGCAGGCAGGTCTTACACACCGTGTGGGAGCAGCCGAGGCTGATGGGCTGGTGGCCGCCGCTGTCAAAGTCATTGTAGCAGATGGGACAGGACAGGAACTCTGTCCACTGGGCTGCCTGCACTGGCATCCTGTCGCCACACCGCCGAGGGAGGCGTCACTGAGCTCAGGGGGAATGCATGGCGGCGAACACCCACAACAGCTCCTGCTCGTCAGCGTCAAGGACGACTGTGAGGGGACCGGATAATAGAGTAGAAAAGAACTTTATTGTCACCGTTGCAGAACAATAAAAGGCAACGCGCAAAATATAAAACAAGCCCATTTTTTTTTCCAGAATAGAATACAACTTTATTGGAAGATTTCTTCAGCAGAAATTTTAAGAGTGCCACGGGGGTGCTGCGCTGTGTGTGAGGGACTTGGCTATGTAGGAGTCATCTACCTTATGTGAAGTGCTTATGATGACATAGTTGAGGCTATTTGGTCGGCCGTTATGTTTTGGCTGATAATCCAGTAGTAAGGCCATAGCTGAGGCTAGTTTTGCGATGGTTATAATGTTTTGGCTGGAAGTCCAGCAGTTATGATGTCTCAAACTGAGGCTATTTTGTCAGTGGTTATAATGTTTTGGCAGATCAACCAGTAGTTACGATCTCGATGTTGAGGCTGTTTTATCAGAGGTTATAATGTTACTTCACATCTAATTTGAGGCGTTCTATCAGGAGGATTGCTCGTAGAATGCAGGGGATTTGGGACGTTTTGCTGCCTGGGACGACATAGCTGTGGTTATTACACCTATTATAGTCAATCAATCACAAGAGTCAATAAAAGCGAGTACATCAGCATACCACAGGAGTTAATTTGTTACTTTGATTGTTCTCTCCTGCTCCAACGTTCACTTTCATCTCCTTACAAAACAGCAGGGTGCAGAAAAAAACCTAAAAATCTCTCCTGCATCTTTTTTTCATACGTCATCCATTCACCAAAAGAAAGAACCTCTCATGGGTGCAATTATGCAAAAACCTTTTTTGAGCGACTAAGCAGAAAGTCAGCAACTGTTAATGCTGGGCGCCTGTTACATCTGTTCAAACTGTTCCCTCAAATACCAGCTGCTGCCTTCACAGAGCAGGTGCCATGATAATTAAAATATATATATATATATATATATATATATATATATATATATATATAATCAAAATGGTTTGGAGACTCAGTAAGGTTATAAATACACGGAAAGAGGATAGAGGGTAAAATAGAGGGTAAAGAAAGAAGCGGTGAACTGGTTTGGCAAGTTCGTCCTCTAATTAATAACATGTTCTCTATGTAATAACATGTCATCTATATCATAACATGTTCCCTATATTATAACATGCACTCGCTGTAACAACATGTTCCCTATGTACTAACATGTTCCCTATGTAATAACATGTCCTTTATGTAATAGCATGTTGTCTATGTAATAACATGTATCCTATGTTATAACATGTACTCACTGTAATAACATGTTCCCTATGTAATAACATGTTCCCTATGTAATAACATGTCCTTTATGTAATAGCATGTTGTCTATGTAACATGTTCCCTATGTAATAACATGTTCCCTATGTAATAACATGTCCTTTATGTCGTAACATGTTCCCTATGTCATAACATGTCCTTTATGTCATAACATGTTCCCTATGTAATAACATGTATCTCATGTAATAACATGTAATCTCTGTAATAACATGTACTCTCTGTAATAACATGTACTCTCTGTAATAACATGTTCCCTATGTAATAACATGTCCTCTATGTAATAACATGTTCTCTATGTAATAACATGTCTTCTATGTAATAACATGTTATCTATGTAATAACATGTTCCCTATGTAATAACATGTTCCCCATTTAATAACATGTAATCTATGTAATAACATGTTCCCTATGTAATAACATGTTCCCCATTTAATAACATGTTCTCTATGTAATAACATGTTCCTGTATGTTAACATGTTAAACTAGTTGTTTATGTAATAACATATCCTCTATGTAATAACACATTCCCTATGTAATAACATGTTCTGTATGTAATAACATGTTCCCCATTTATAAACATGTTCTCTATGTAATAACATGTTCCTGTATGTTAACATGTTAAACATGCCCTCTACTTAATAACATATCCTCTATGTAATGACATATTCCCTATGTAATAACATATTCCCTATGTAATAACATGTTCTGTATGTAATAACATGTTCCTTTATGTTAACATGTTAAACATGTCCTCTACTTAATAACATATCCTCTATGTAATGACATATTCCCTATGTAATAACATATTCCCTATGTAATAACATGTTCTGTATGTAATAACATGTTCCCTATGTAATAACATGTTCTCTATGTAATAACATGTTCCTGTATGTTAACATGTTAAACATGTCCTCTACTTAATAACATATCCTCTATGTAATGACATATTCCCTATTTAATAACATATTCCCTATGTAATAACATGTTCTGTATGTAATAACATGTTCCCTATGTAATAACATGTTCTGTATGTAATAACATGTTCCTTTATGTTAACATGTTAAACATGTTCTCTATTACCTATCGTGACATTCTTTTTATTTTTTTTGTAAGGTGACCTTGAGTGTTTTGAAGGGCACCTATGGATAAAATGTGATATTATTATTATTATGTAATTTACATGTCCTGTATGTTAATAACACCACTGCTAATGTCATTTAACCAGCTCCAATCACATATCTTTTAAACAAAATTACATTAATTACAAAATATTAAACAAACTCTAATTTTCAGTTGTGATATTTGTTCTTTAAATGCAATTTGAAGTTAAAAAAAAAAAAGAGTATCGGTGTTTCAAATGTGGAAAAAACAATACCACAAAAGTCTCATAACAAGGAAATGGATCTCGTTCCTCTAGACCTGGATCAAATGGAAGAACCGTTCCAGATATGATTTTAAAAACCATCACTGGAAGATGAAGATCGATAAAGACTTCTGGACAACTTTTACAAGACGTGTCTGATCTTAAAAACACAACTTTTACGAACAATACATTAAATCTCTACAGGATCGTTGCAGCAGCGAAAGTCTGTTCACTGAAAGCCTGGCGCACTCGGTCCAAACACCGCATCGGTCCAACAGAACACATCAGCAGAACCTCAGCCCGGACTTGAACGCATCTCACATATCCGGTCATATATTTGGCTAATAATTCGTTATAACGACCGTTTAACGCACCTTATGAAGTAGCAGCAGCGCGCGGCGCCCATTTGGCCGCGAGGACAGGTCCGTGCAGTCCTCGCGCGTCATATTTCCTTCCGCGAGGAGCCCAAATATAACACCGATCACGACTGCTGAAGCTGCGGAACCGCGGAGACGAGGAGAGGGGAGACGCTGACGTCATTTAAAACGTATGGAGACGGGAGTTCTGGTGCGTAAATCTGGGTGGGACTCTGCTCGTGAATCCGCGCGCGCGAGTTACCAAACCCCTTCAAACAACTGTTGACTGTGAGTCGCGCTGACGTACACCTGCTCCTAGTCCGACCATCTGTGACGTCATTCTGTTTTCTCTTTCTGTGTGTTTTTTTCACATAGAACCCCTGGAATAGAAGAGAAGTCTTTTCCCCCGGTCTGCTGTCCCTCTGTGCGCACAAACAATCCTTCAGACACAAACACAAACATGTTCACCCGAATTATTATTATTATTTATTACTGACGTTACTTCATCCCGATATGTCACCACACCTGAGTTAATAATAATAATAATAATAATAATAATAATAATTATAATAATAATAATAATAATAATAATTAGCACTTAGAGATTTGATCCAAATGTAAAGTGCATTATAAATTAAATGTATTATTATTATTATTATTAATAATAATAATAATAATTATTATTATAATAATACTAATAATGATAATGATCATAACCATAATAATATTAATAATTATAATAATAATGATAATAATACCAATAATGATAATGACCATAATCATAATAATAATGATCATAATAATGTTAATAATGCTGATAATAATGATAATAAATATGATCATAGAAATGTTTTTTAGATAACGATAAGGATAATAATAACAATAATAATAATAATAATAATAATGATATTAAAACTAATAATAATAATAATAATAATGACCATAATCATAATAATAATGATCATAATAATATTAATAATGCTAATAAATATGATCATACAAATGTTTTTAGATAAGGATAATAATAGTAATTATAAAAATAATAATGATCATAATCATAATAATACTAATAATGACCATAATCATAATAATATTAATAATTATAATAATAATGACAATCATAATAATAACAATTATCATATTCATAACAATTTCTAATTCTAGTATAATAATAATGATAATTATCAAAATAATAATATTATTAATAATGATAATAATAATGATAATAAATATGATCATAGAAATGTTTTTTAGATAATGATAAGGATAACAATTCTAATTCTAATATAATAATAATCATAATAATCATTAAAAATAATAACAATATTAATCATGAAAATGATAATCGTAATGATAAAGATCATCATCATCATCATAATAATATTAATAATGATAACGGTAATAATAATAATAATATTTATAATGATAAAGGTAATAATAATGATAATGATTGATTTTATTTATGGAGGCCTTTCTCAAGGTCACCTTACAAATACAACAATAACGACAAATATTTAGACATACTAAGTAAAACACTACGCAATAAAATCTAAAAAAACTAGTTGAGTTGATTTATTTAGATTAAAAATAACCAACTAAAGGCCAACAGCGTGACGGAATTTCATTCGTTCTGTTAAACAGAGTTTATGAGGGTCCAACTGACCAAAATCAGCAACATCAATCTAACAATATGCTAATATTTAGTTTTTTACTTGAATGTATTTATTCTGTCCAACATGAAACCAAACCACAAAGAGGTCACAAAGCCACTTCTGGTGCCGGTCCAAAGCCCGGAAAAATAGGGAGGGTTGCTTCAGGAAGGACATCCGGAGTAAAAGCTATGCCAAATCCATATGCACAACAGGAAACTGATTTCCCAACCAGATCGGTGGGGGCCCGGGTTAACTGGTACTGTTAGCCAGGCAGGTACCGACCCATGGATGGAAACAGGCGATACGCTGTGGCGACACCGAAGGAGAACCGCCGAGAAATTACAGAAATGTAAAAAGTTGTGTGAAATGAATGACATCACTGTTGGGTTGAGCTCATTTTCAGTCTCTAGTTCTGCCTGGACCTGTTTATAAAACGACCCAGTGGCAGCATCTCTATGCTAAAGAGTAAGGGGCCAAGGATAGAGCCCTGGGGGAGCACCACAGGTCCAAAGGGGCACCGAGGAGAAGGCTATAGAGAAAGTCCTATTTTATAAGTAGCATTTTTAAACATTTGAGGACTTGCTCAACTCATTTCGTAACTTCGTACATCCAAGAAAATACTTTTCTAAAAACATACGTCATCAAAAAAGGGGCGGAGCCTATGTAATTAAAAGGGACTATTTGGCATGAAGAATTAAATTTCATCATCAGAAATCAGATTTTGTGTTACTGATAGAAAAAAACATGGTTGACTTTTGATTTGTAGTTTTGTAGTAGATTTGTAGTTTTAAGTAACATTTTGATTGTCTAAGAAATTAAAGACATTAAATATGCAAAGAAATAATTTTCCGCTAGTGTTTGTATGTGAGCAAATATGCCAGTTGGGCACGCACACAACCCCCCACCCCCCCACCCCCAGTCAAGAATAAGTCTAGTGGAGGGAGGAGTTGGCGTGTTGCATTGCACGATTACATGAGGCCTCATGTTCCTCATCAGGCTCCTCTTCCTCACCGATTATTAAAAAATTAGGAAATCCTAGCATGACTTCTGCTTCTATTCGTGTCTCGGACTCACATGCACGGCTTTCCAGTGCAGCAAAAACAATAAAAATGGATCCAACCACATCAGAGCAGGTAAGTCACGCCGTTTTTTTTCAAAACACGGCTAAAACCTTAAAGAGGTGGCGAAGTGCGGTGATCCGCTGGAGTGGCCTGTTCCACCACCCACTGAGTCGGGGGATGAGAAGTACATTGAGTCTTTACGGCCAACAGTTGGCAAACTATCGTCTGGCTCGGGATAGTGAGTCCTCAATTGCCCCCCCCCCCCCCCCCCCCCCCCCTCTGTTTGGGGGGATCTGGAGTTCCCTTGTGTTTCAGAGACAGAAAGAGAGAGAGAGGAAGAGACAGACAGAGAGAGAGAGAGGCAGAAGGAGAGAGAGAGAGAGAAAGGCAGAAGGAGAGAGAGAGAGGGAGAGAGAGGGAGAGAGCGAAAGAGAGAGGCAGAAGGAGAGAGAGAGAGAGAGAGAGAGAGAAGGAGAGAGAGAGAGGGAGAGAGAGAGAGAAGCAGAAGGAGAGAGAGAGGAAGAGAGAGGGAGAGAGAGAGAGGCAGAAGGAGAGAGAGAGGAAGAGAGAGAGAGATAGGGAGAGAGAGAGGCAGAAGGAGAGAGAGAGAGAGGGAGAGAGAGAGGCAGAAGGAGAGAGAGAGGCAGAAGGAGCGAGAGAGAGGGAGAGAGAGGCAGAAGGAGAGAGTGAGGAAGAGAGAGAGAGAGAGTGAGAGAGGCAGAAGGAGAGAGAGAGAGAGAGAGAGAGAGAGAGGGAGAGAGAGAAAGAGGGATGTTTTGAAAGGGTTTCATTAAAGACTGATGCAGGAACATTTTCCCGGTCTCATGACATCTGGCCACGCTTTTTTTTTTGGGTATTAGTTCCGACTCTGATCCAAGCTCGGGATGAGACCCGATATCGGTTCGAAAGCGAAAGTGGATGGTTTCACATTACCGGATCTGCTCACCGCATGTGAGCTGAGCCAGTGGAAGGTCAGGGAGGAGAGAAACAGGAAGCCACGTTTAACAATGTCCTCCCTGACATCGAGGGAATGTCAAATTTCGTTAAAAAGCTCCCCCTAGTGAGTAAAATACAAACTCTTAAATTAAAAACCCGATGTATACGAGATAAATCAACTTCAAGTCGGTTCATATGCAAAAACTTTAGCCAAAATTGTATCAACAGTTGAAAAAACTATGACGAGGAAACTTTTGGAGGTACAGCTCCCCCTTGTGTCGGAACTGTACAACCGACCTTTCCCAAAATCAATCCAGTTCTTCCTCACACTAAGTTCTATGGGGGTATACAATTTGAAAATGATCCATGACAAAATTTTTGAGTTATCACGCTAACACGAAGGATCTTCAGCGGCGGGCGGCAGTGATGATGATTCTATAAATCGAACGAGATTGTGAATATTTTCAAAATAACAACTTCCAAATCCAAGAGTCTACCAGTTTTCATGATTGGAATGTAGCTCATTAAGTCTGTTCCCAATGAAACAGGGAAGTAAAAGTAAAAAAACAGAACTGAGCAGACTACAACATAGAATAGAATAGAATAGAAGAGAACACAATAGAACCATTCAGCCATTGGCGGGTTTACTGGTATGGTGTGAATAGGGCTGTGATAATAACCGCATCACCAGAACGCCGCGGTCATGTGATGGCGTTGAGTTCACTGCTGTCATACCTGCATTTTTCTAATCTGGCCAAATCCACATGAGTCCATATCCTCATTCCAGCTTGGAGAGTCATCTCACCGAGACATTTCCTATTAATGCTTGACTTGAGTCACCTTCCTTGAAAGGGTGAGCCCCCTCCTGGTGAGGAAAGTCTCTTCCTTATTAGGAAGATGTCGGCAGGCCCCGTCGCCATGTTTTATTTGATCTGAGCTTGATCAACCACCTTGTTTTAATGATTGTAGCTATAGTTTTATTCCCTCTCTTATTCCAATTCCTCTCAATTTGTAGTTTTGTGTAAATGATCCTACTATTTTTAAACTCCAGGTTTTTATCCCCCATGGATCGGCTTAATGGGACGGAGGTAGATTTCTCCCTGCGGAGCTATGATGGTAACAATTCTCTCTCTAACATTATATTAACCTTTAACAACATGGCGATTAGCCGCCATGCTACGGCTACGAGATGCTTTTTCTACCGCTGCGCCGCAGTAATAATGGACCACCGATTTTTAGTACTCTCATTTTGAAGGATTGCAGTGGAAGTAACAAGGCTGATCGGCATAGTGCATGTATTCTGGATTAAAATGAAAAATAAAATGAAAATAAAACTTTGTACGCCTCGTTCAGTCCATTGTATGTTATATGCTGGCTTTGCTCAAGGACTTCAGAGCTCGTGGCTGGCTAGCTTTAGCCGCTCTGCTAACGTTAGCCTCATGCGTCTCTTATCGGACGGCCGATAGTTCGTTGCACCTCTATTTTCTTTTAAATAAAATGAGGTTTGCAAGATAAACATGAACACACCATGTAGCATTTTCATGAAATTCATTGCTTTAACTGGACTGAAGTATTCCCACATGATTAAATATGTTTCTTTCCCTTTAAACGGGTCATGGGACGTCCACGCGTCACGCTGATGTCCACATTGGCTTTTAGTCTGAATGTAACATGGAACAACGTGGAAAACTAAAAAAAACAAAAAACAAATCCGTATTCAGATTAGCATAAAGCTAATTAGCATAGCAATGCTAATTCATGAAATATTCTGTCACATTTCATCACGAATCAAATAAAACGACAAACAGAACCCTAATAAGATAATAGAATGAAATATTCAGTGACCGACCAGCAGTAGAAAAAAAAGAGAAAAATAGGCGTTCTTCCATACACCGTTTGTATTATATGTTTTTGATCGTGTTTTGCGACCACTTTCTGAGTCAAGCGGTCATGTGACTTCAAAGAAAACATTATAATGTCACAAATAAATCTCAATAGTGGCCTTAACAGTTACGTAACCCAAAGCTCCAGCAAAACAAAGTGTTTTTACGCCTCCTTAAGAAACCTTTATCTACTGCCAGAAAATGGCATGTATTAAGTTCCGGTGTTGCCATGGCAGCGGGTAGCAGCGGTTAGCAGAGCGGCAGCTACAGCATGCATAGAAATGGATGAATAATAAATGGATGCATGAACTCTCCCAGAGTCTAACAAACACCTCCACAGAGCTGAATCCTAAAAACAGGAGTCTGGAGGCCCCCCCCCCACCCCCTGGCTCCTCGGTGTCACTCTGACCCCAGAATTATTACATCGTACATGCGTCGTACCCACGTGAGGGACAAAGGTATACTATATATATATATATATATAAAAATCTGATTCTCATTTTCATGCTGCTGATTCATACGCCCTCCGCATCCTGATCTCCGCCTAGTCCTCTCAGACCCATCAGCCATCATCATTCATCAGCCTCAGCAGGGTCATCAGCCACCACCACCAGTATCCAGACTCTAAAGGGGAGGGGGGGGGGTGTAACTCCATGCTGCTGCCCTGGGCAGAGACCCTTCAACTCAATCTCCCCGTCGTCTCTGAGCGTCACAAACTTTCTTATAGTCTCACTATTTCACTATCTCACATCATCGGTTGTAATAAATCCTCATCGTCTATTCAGTCTCCTCTCCAACGTAAGACTAAGAACAACATCGTTGGTGTTTTTTCACAGCGACACTGAAACTCATCAAAGCGCTGTAGAGAAGGAAAAAAAGAAAAAGTGAAAGAGTGTCATTAGCTTAAAAACAGGAAGCTGAGAAGAATATTAATGCTGAATGAAAGAATTCAACGTTTGCCCTAAGCTACGACAAACACGTGAAAAAAATCCGAGCAGACGGTGTTTGATGTTCTGTTACAGTCGTGTAGGAAGCAGCTGCTGCTGGCGGTGAGGAGAAACCTGTTCCCGACAACAGGAAGCAGGTAGGAGAAAGTTCAACTCTAACACACAAACGATGTTTGTTAATCCTTCTATAAGAACCGACACCTACATAAACTAAAGTTCTAGAAAGAGAACTTTTTTAGAATCACACTCAAACGCCTCTTTGACTAGCATCACCAAACACTTCTGTTGTGAGAAGTTATTACTTTCACCTGTGTTTGTCTGTTTGTCTGTTTGTTTGTTTGTTTGTCTGTGAGTAACATTAGGGTAAAAACTACAGGATGGATTTGCATGAAACTTTACCCAGAGGTAGTTTTTGGTTTATCCTAGAGGTCACAATATAAGAGGCCTTTTATCCTTTGATGTTCCTTTTAGTGGGCTGAACAGAGGCGCTGAAGTGGAGGGCGCAGGGGACGAACGGCTACAGAGTATCTGAGAGATACTCAAGAGAGTTTTTGCGGAGTTGTCGGCAGAATCAGAGGCTGGAAATAACTCCAGACATTTGGTGGGACCAATATTACGGAAAAAGTTGCTTGAAATTTTACCCAAAATAAGGTTTTGGCATATCGTACAGATGATAACATTTTGGTGACGATATGCGTTTCGCAGCATTTACAAATAACAAAACATTATTGTTGTTTTCTTGTTTTAGTAGTAGCGTCATTGCATTATTGTCGACGCCTTTGATTCCTTTGATGTTCCTAAGGGGCTTGGACAGGAACGACGCAACACGCCTCATAAAGAATAAAACTCTTTATGATTCTACGCGGATCGATACTCAGACCGTTTGTCGGAGTTGTCGGCAGAATTACAGGCTGGCAATAACTCAGAGATTAATGAATAAAGTTACGTAAATTTCTCCTAAACCTAAGGTGATGTTGTTGCTTTGTTCCTTTGATGTTTTATACAGGAGTTTTATGTCATTATAATAACAATAAAATGAAACTCAAATAATGTAATTTACTGAAAATGACTTGTAAACAAATCCGGTTAAAAGATTTTAACCAGTTTGGTGCTGGTTGCTCTATGGTGAGACACATTTGAAGCTTTTTACATATTTGTCAACTGATTAAATTCAATTGTTTTCACAATAAACTGATTTATGTTGATTCTATCAAATCTGAATGCACAATTTTTCAAAATGTGACTCTTTAAATGATATGAAATAGATGCACTTAAACTTCTAAATGAGTAATGATTCTTTTTTTTTTGAGTGCAGTGAGCAGAAAAACAAGATTTTGTCATTCCATATATAATTATGGGATTGCTAAAGTCGTTCCAGGATGTCCCCTCACTTGTTTTTGAGTGTACAGAGGGGAAATGGGGGTCTTGATTATTTATTTATTAAGCATGTCATCACAGCGTCTGTGAGTGTGTGTGTGTGTGTGTGTGTGTGTGTGTGTGTGTGTGTGTGTAGTCTCTGGATGGAAGGTAGGGCAGCTGCAGCACATGCATCATAGGCCCACATTTGGAGACGGATCTCCAGAACCGGAGACGGGCCTCAGAGTTACGTAATCCCGGTGGAACCATCAAGCTTGTTGCTTCGCTGTCAGAATATCAGGTTGCCTCCAGTGTCACATCAGCAGGTTACACAGTAACCTCCAACATGGCCGCCTGCTGCACACACCAACTTTACGACGGCTGTGGTTCCGTCCACGCAGGAGATAAATATGCATCGCCTGAGCCGAAGTTGACTGAGCTCAGGATTCACTTTAAGAGCAGCAGCAGTTAAGTCATTTTGCATTTGTGCAAATTCATATCATCATCATCATCATCATAATCATCATCATCATCATCCTCCTGGGCCTGGATGGTGAAAGCAGTCACCACTATGTTAGAGCAGCATTTGCACACTTTCATCCGGATTTGCAGCTATTTCTAGAAATAAACATCTCAAGTTTGCATTCGCAGCCTGCACTCAGCTATTTCAAACGCAACCGGAACCTCTTCTACAGAATCCACCGACACCAGTTGAAGATATCGATATTTTTTTGCTTCCAGTCTAATGAGATCATTTCTAAAACTTCTTTAGGAAAGCGTGCAAAGAAAAACAGTCACATGTGAACGCGAAAAGGGGTTTGAATCCGGATTGCAGGAAGAGGCGAAAGTAGCGCGCACCTCTGGAGAAGTCACTTACCTCACGCGCTACACCAGAGCACCCGAATAAACATTCTCATCCAAACACGAGCGCACGAAAAGAATGAGTGGGTGAAAAAAAAAAAAAAAAAAAAAAAAAAATCTTCATCAGTTGCAAAGCGGCTGCAGAAAAAACAGATCCGGGACGGGATTTGCGCTGGGAGAGAATTGCGCCTCAGCATTTCAGCGCATTAGTGCCAAGTCCCCCCCCAGGTTCGGTGCTGATCCTCTGCCCCCTCACTGACAGGACATGACGGCCGCGCAGGTTCAGCCAGCCTCTCTCTCTCTCTCTCTCTCTCCTCCTCTCTCTCTCTCTCGATCTGTCACTCTGAGGGGAGATGGTGGTATCGCTCCGCCGGTGACGGTGCCTCGGACGCACCACCGGGCTGCCCGCTCACGTGGAGAGAGCCGCTGCACCGGCTGGCATCACGCATCGCGCATAATCCGCCTGAAAGAACCGCGGTTTATGTTGACCCCTCCGGCGGTCGGGGGCGAACGCGCGCGCGTGACGGTCAGAGGAGGCGCGTCGGCACTATTTTGATGTGGCGGGCAAGGATAAAAGGATGTAAAGGGGCGAGCCGGAACAAGCCGCCTTTCGAGGCGTGGGCTGGTTGCTTTTTAAAGGAACAGTCCGTAAGAACGCAGCGGAGGATGCGCTTCGGCAAGTGCGCCTGCAGAGAGGAAGATCACGCGCACACACGCATGCGCACAACCACGCGCACCCACGAAGCTGGATAACAGGGGGACAATTCATGCATAAAGTCGGTTTTACTCAATAGAATAGTCATAATAAGTCAGTTTCGTTAGCTCCAAGAGTTTGGAAAGGCTCTTAATACTAAAACTATTAATTAAAATATATCATTCAAAAATAATAATATTATGGAACCGTCATCGCCGCCGCCGCCGCCGCCGCTGCTGGCTCGATAACTCAACAACTATGGCGCTGATCATTTTCCAATTTTATCCATACATAGACCTCAGTGCAAGGAAGAATTGGATTCATTTTGGGAAAGGTCAGTTGTATGTTTCTGACACTAGGGGGAGCTTTATCTGCAAACGTTTTCAGTCCATAATTTCTCCACTGTTGGTCCGATTTAGTGCAAATTTAGTGTATATGAATTAAGGAGCTCTACACTGCAAATATATATTGTATTTTAATCTAACTGTTCATATTTTATTGTAATAATTCATATTTTACGCATTTAGGGAAATGATATTTTTTATTTTTTACAAAAAAACATTTTTTTGGACATATCTTCCTAAAGAACTTTACATAGTTTCCTAAGCATTGGTCCGATTTAGTCCCAAATTCATTGCATAAGAGTCAACTATAAGAGATCTATCTTCTGTGTATAATTTGTTCTCTAATAAAGTGTGTTAAATATGAAAAAAAATAAATTAATTCTCAAGCTTTTTAGAAAAAATTGGACTTAACTTCCTAAATGTTATTCCAGTTTAGTCTAAATTTTGTCCATATGATTCAAGGAGCTTGTTTTAGTCTACTAATTCCTATTTTACTATTTTACATTAACGTCACACTTAATTTGAACAGTTCAGTCACTTCAGTTACTGATCAAGATTCTGAAAAAATAAATACTGACATACCAATTTACATTAATAACTACCAAACTACATAAGATAAGATGAGATGAGATAAGATAAGAGAAGATATGATACAATAAGGATAAGATCAGATAAGATCAGAAAAGATCCGATAAGATCCTGAACCGGTTTATAATATGACATAGTGGCAGCATGTCTATGCTAAAGAGTAAGGGGCCAAGGCCAGAGCCCTGATGGACACCATAGTTTTTAATGCACCAAATATTTGGAACAAGCGCCCAGAAAACTGAAAAACTCATTTTGCCCTTTGTCGCAATGCACTTTGAATTGCCCTGTTGCGGAAATGTGCTATAAAAATAAAGTTGCATTGCTTATTTAATCTCATTTTTTATAACTGGCATTTTTTTAATCCAGACAAACGAACACTTACTTATTAATGAACTTCTAAAACATTCTTTCTGTGAATAACATTCTTCTTGAACTCAACTGCTTTTGCATTGATGTGGCGTTGGAGACGAGGATCTTAGGACGGATGTGACGGCGGCGAACCAATCAGGGCGCAGCAGAGCGCCACACCCGCCACATTCATGAGAGGCAGAGGAGGGGAGAAGAAGAGAATCAGGGATGGAACGGGATGACCGATGACAAAAAAGTGATGGGAGAGAGAATATGTCCCTAAATATTAGTTACAATGCCAGAACAGTGTTTTAACTCCAGAGCGACACTTTACCTTAAAAGGGCTTCAGCCTGATGGCCTCGTCATCTTCGTCGTGATGAAGGAGGAGCATCGGATGCTCTCTCTCATTTTCATTATCTTTTTTTGCGGCTGCCAAATTGTGGGATGGTAAGTGTGTATAAAAAAATAAATCTTTATACCAAATTCATCAAAGTGAGTGGAGTCGCAGTGGAACGTTTAGTTTCTGCTGGTAGGAGGGGTCACGGGCGTTTCTTTGATCCACCGCCAACGCCATCGCCATCGTCATCGTCAGCAGCAGAAATGTTCATGGATGAGGTAAAGTTTGATTATTTCTTTTCCATTAGTCTCGACTTCCTTCATCATCCTCTCATCTCTTCTCTCGTAGTGACAAAATGAACTGTGTGGGGAAGCTCCCTCTTCTCCCAGCCCCCTTCCCCCAAAGGAACATCAAAGCTATCAAAATAAAACGGCACATGGGGCCCCAGGTGTCCCCAAAGAAACATCAAAGGAATACAAATATCAAATTCACATGAGCCCTCCCCCAAAGGAACATGAAAGGACTCAAACTAATGAAGGTGCATGGGCCCCCCGCTCCCCCAAAGGAACATCAAAGTAATCAAAATAAAAAAGGCATGTGAGCTCCCAGCTCTCTTAAAAGGAACATCAAAGGAATTAAAATAACAAAGGCACATGAGCCCACAGCTCTTCCCAAAGGAACATCAAATGGACATCAAAGGGACATCAAAGGGACATCAACGGAATCAAAATAGCAAAGGCACATGAGCCCACAGCTCTTCCCAAAGGAACATCAAAGGAACACAAAAGGAACATCAAAGGAACATCAAAGATACCTCAAAGGGACATCAACGGAATCAAAATAACAAAGGCTCATGAGCCCACAGCGCTCCCCCAAGGAACATCAAAGGAATTAAAATAACAAAGGCACATGAGCCCACGGCTCTTCCCAAAGGAACACCAAAGGAACACCAAAGGAACACCAAAGAAACATCAAAGGAACATCCAAGGAACCTCAAAGGGACATCAACCGAATCAAAATAAAAAAGGCACATGAGCCCACAGCTCTCCCCCAAAGGAACATCAAAGGAATCAAAATAACAAAGGCACATGAGCTCCCAGCTCTCTTAAAAGGAACATCAAAGGAATCAAAATAAAAAAGGCCCATGAAGGCATCAACAATAGTGGACACTACTACAAAAAACGCAAAAACAACAACGATGTTTTATTATTTTTAAATGCTGTGAAACGCATATAATCACCAAAATTGAATCGTCTGTAGGACATACCAAAATTTACTTTTGGGTAAAATTTCATGAAAATCCGTTCATTTGGTTTTCATGAAATCTTGGTCGCAGAGCTAAACATGGGACACAGGGCTGAAAACCTAACATCAAACACAAACTTCTGATTCACAGACGAGGAAACAAACTGCTGCAGGAAATAAGAATCTGGCTTTGTAATTCCATGCAAGGGGAAATCCTCTTCCTGGATACACATGCTTTAAATATCTGATTTCTTTCTCTGTTTATCCTCTTTCATGGTTTCAAGAGGAAATAATCACATTTCATTATTTATCCACGGGACACACACCCCGTCATTCCTTCATCATTTCCAGAGAGTGGAACTTTTCCAACCTCACATTCCCCCCGAGGAGAGCAGCCGCTCACTGAGACGAGTGAGAAGAAGGATGTGAAGGAACAGGATGGAAACCCTCTCACCTGGGATGTTCCGCCAGCTGCTAGAGATTTCAGTCGAGGTCAAACGGAGAAGCAACGCCGTTTAATCCAGACGGCGCCGTTAACATTCAGTCTAGTCAGGAAATAATCTTTTGAGAACCGTGAAAGGCATTTTATTCTCTTTATTCTATGTTTTTCCTCATTTATGATGCAGTAATTGCAGCATTTATTCACCTGATAATGTAATATTCACACAATGGGATGGCGCCCATTAACTCAACGGGATCAACAAAAAGCATTGGCGTCGGCGTTTTATTATTTTTTATTTTATGCCTCTGGATTCATTTTTACTGCTGCGTTTTTTTTCCTCCTGTATTTAAAGTTATCGTCATTTTTTATGGAAATAAGAATTAAAAGTCCAGGTACCTCAAATGTGCAGAGATTGGCGCCTTTTATTGGACATCCTGTTTGACGGCGTGACTTCATCGGGCGCAGCCGTTTACATGTGTGTCTTTCGAAAACATTAAAATGTTTCAATAATGTCAAAAAAAAAGGAAGTTAAACCTAATTTCACCCGCCATAATACACATATACTGTGGTAATTGAACCTCGAATAAACACATGCGTATATTTACAATCATTAAATAAATGAAAACCCCCTCCTCTCTGATCAGGTGGATTCTCCCGGAACCTTTGAAAAAAGTGTAATTTAAGCGAATGAAAGTTGTTTAAAAGTGCAAACATAACTATCAAGTGATGTTTTTATGTATCAAACACCTTTTATATATATTTACAGAGAGTTATGAGTAACGTAGGGCTCGAGTGTTTCTTTTTACAGTGTTTTTACAGTGTTTTTACAGTGTTTTTACAGTGTTTTTACAGTGCAGTCAGCCCACTGCCTCTTCATCGACAACCCCTCAGACTACACTTACCACTAGTGTCCTGCAAGTGGCGCCAGAGAACCATTTTCTGTGCGACCCTCTCTCTCAGAGCTGCAGTTAAACACGCGGGGATTGTCCTCTTGTGTGGACATAGAGGTGGTCTTGCAGTGTGGCCTTCTGGGAAAATATCTTGAGGAACATGGGGGAAAGGGTTTGACACTGGTGTGTATGTGTAGGAGTCATCACAGCGGATCATCTGCTCACATCTTCCCCTGTCATCTGCATCTTCCTCTGTCTCACCGACCAACTGCATGTCCTCTCTCCCCACTTTCCCTTCACTCCTGCTTCTACTCTTCTGTCACAGATAACTCCTCACACTCTTCTCCACCCGCTGCACTCACTTCTTCACCTCTTCTCCACACACCCCGTTGCTCTGGTATCGTTATATAATGAGAAATACTGCACAAGATGCAAACTTTGCACTTTTCCGTAGGAACAAACTCCTAACCGCTGAAATAAGTTATTTTACCCCAAAAACTTTTTTAAATTATTGTAACTTTGTTTTTGTTCATTATTTTTGTTGGTTTTCGTTGATACCTTGTAATTAGGAGAATGTTTTGCGGTGATTTTAAGTTCATTTTATCTTATGTTTTCTGGGTAATAGCTTATAAATGGGATACATTTTGGGAATATGGCCAGTTTTTTGGGCTATTCTGTATATTTACACAAAATAACAGTAAATTAAACTAAAAAATAAAGAATTATTGCAGAGTTGAAGTTTAAATACTCGCACATGTTTGATTTAAATTGGAATAATCATGTTTTTAAAATGTATGTATTCAAAATTTCAACGAATCAGCATTTATTTTTGTGTTATGAAAACAATCAAATTAAATTAAATCATGTAAAAAAAATATGAAAGAGGTTTAAATAAGTTTTGTCGTAGAACAAGCAGGATTATGTCGTTCTGAATGGGAAATGTATTTAAAACACACAAAGTATGTCAGAACAACTACATTAATATACTGTTTGTTTTTTATATTCATAATTTAATGAGAAAAATGCATCACATTGGGTTTTATTAGTTTGTCTATGTTAAAATGATGTAATCCAAATACACGTATATAAAATACATTCATTTTAAATGTTAGGCTCAAATATTTTTCGAGTTCACGCACTCCAAAAAAACGGAATCATCGCTAAGTTCAAGTTTAAGCCGTTGATCATGTGCTGTGTGACAACACCACTTGGTGCCCGGAGGTCTTTCTTCAGTGGTGCTAAAATGTTGCTCCTAAATCTTTTTTTTTTTTTACTCCTCGTCGTTTTGATCTGCTTACGTTCCCATGCACTGCGCCTTTAAGACCCAAAATACATCTCTGATCTTCAGCTACGGGGTCGGCATCGGCTCTCGACTCTGTCCCCAGAGTCGAGAGCAGATTCCGGCCCCCCAGAACCCAACAGGGGGGGGCAGTTTTTAAGCACCAAAATATTTGGAACCAGCTGCCAGGAAACTGCGGCACCGATCCAAATCTGAGTTCCTTCAAATCATAGCTTAAAACTTTGGTATTTGCTGCCGCCTTTTATTAAATGTTTACCGTTGAGGAAAAAGGGGCTTAGACCGTTGATTTTTCTTCTATTCTAATTTAAATTTTCTCAATCTTATTTGTTTGTGAGCTTGTTAATAGTTTTCCAATCGATCTTAACCCCTTAAATGTCCTGCCCAACTGATTGGTTGAGCAAATCTTGAGTCACTATTTCTTATTGAAAGAGTCGATGATACAGTGGCAGAACGTATATTCTAAAGAGTAAGGGGGCCAAGGATGGAGCCCAGGGGCACACCACAGGTCAGAGGGGCCACCGAGGAGGAGGAGGCATTAATCATGGCTATAGAGAAAGTCCTGTTTGATGTGTCAGATTTCTTTTGGCATATTAAAGCAATCAAAAAAGTATTTAAGGCTAAGATTAGGTATTCATTTATTTCAATTACATTTAGAATTTTGATGCATTTGGGTCACATTATGTGAACAAAAACAATCTAATAGATTTAATGTGATAAATATTTATCAGTGAAATATGAATGAAACAGTAAAGACCATTAATGAATCATTTGTAAAGGTAGTCTTATTGTAAAGTGGCACCTTTTTGTACTTTTCATACATCTCCAATTTAAGGAAGTGAAAAAAAAAATTCTGAAAATGCTCATATTCCTTAAACCATCTTGTTTTATCTAGAAAATGTCCAAAAAGAAAGAGCTAAAAAACTCTACTTTACTTTAAACAGTAAAACAAAAATAAGGCTTATAAAACGATGTCATACTGAAATTTGGAAATTCCGGGGAAAAGAGTCAGTTTTTATTAGATCATCTCAAACTTTTGGTAAATTGTGTTTTTGGAAAACTATTTTAACCATATTAGACTATTTTTGGTTGCATCAAGTTACATTATTCTGTTGAGTGAGTGCAAAAAAATGTATATCCTGCTCATCCAATAGGAGTTTTTACTATAGCCTTCTTCTCGATGGTCTTTTGGACATGTGGTGTCGTCCAGGGCCCCCTCCTTGGCCCCTTACCCTTTCGTATATACATGCTACCACTGGGTCGTATTATATGTAAGAAAGAGGAAATGAGCTCAATCAAACAGTTAAGCAAGACATCAAAGGATTAAAGCTGTAGTTAAAAAAAAAAAAATGTATTTTTTTACATTACATTTTTATACATTTTTTTATTTCTAACCTGTACGAAAGAAAAAACAAGATGATAAAAATGTCTACATATCCGAAAAGGAGTGGGCGGAAGTAATACACGTATTCAATTTATTTACAAAAAAAAAAAAAATGTTAAAGAAATAAAAGTAATAAAGAAAAATAACAAAATATTCAATATCACAGTAAAACGCTGAGAGAATTACTGCACAATTTATTAGCATTATTGAACTTTTATATTCCTTGCAAATTTTAAGTGATAATACTTTTACTTAGGTTAATGTTTTTTAAATACTTAATCCACCAAGAAACATTGTGATCTGAGTATTGGGGCCCTTCAAAGGCCCCCAAGGCCCATAAGGAGACTTCTTCTTTTTTTTTTAAAGGTGTTATCCTATCTCGCCTATCTTGTGTGCACAAAACAATTATCTCGTTTACGGGACACTCTTAAAAAGAAGCTTACATGACGCATGTATTATTGGACAAAAATAGATTGCAAAAAGAGAGGTGTGCAACAACCTCTGCAGGGAAGAGAATGAACAGCCGTCAGAATTGGTGAGAATAGCCTAACCTCAGAAAAGATCAATGTCTCAACACGTCCTCTGCCTTCAGTGACTAAGCAGTGTCTCAGGAACTGACAAGTATTAATAAGTCATTTCTCGTATTATTCTATTTATTCACTAATTTTGCATTTCATTTTTTTTTTATATATTCTCTTTCACTTTTTTTTTCCTTTACATAGTATTTGTTTTAATATTTATATTTCCTTGATACAACATGCTCGTTCTTTCTATGTGTTCATTTCATTGCTCTGCATTGGTAAAGGTTGAATAAGAACAATTGAATGAAGTCTACCGGGTCAAATACGTCACAGGGTCAGAGGTCAAAGGAGGCGGGGGAATATTGGGGAAGAGGGCGTGGTCTTGCGGCTCCGCCCTCCCGCTCTGCCAACATCGTTATCACGCAGCTACTGTCATCCGCTCGAGAGAGGAAGCAGTCGGGCTGCGCCGGAGCCCTAGTTACCCACCGAACTACTTTTAGCTTCGATGGAAAGTCTCCGGAGCTCTTTTGGAGTTTCCACACGGCCGACATATAAGTAGCTGAGGACATTACGTGAAGAGGACGGAAGTTGACGGCGGACAGAAGGCTGAAAGATAAGGTTGGCCGTTGGGTCTGTGGCTGAGATAGTTATCGTCTCTCTCTCTGTTGGATAAAAACATCGACCGTGTTAGAAAACACTGGAGACGACAGGGAAAGTAAGTTGTCGGTGTGTCTGTGTGTGTGTGTGTGTGTGTGTGTGTGTGTGTGTGTGTGTGTGAGTGAGTACGTAAACACGTAAATACGTACTGGAACTCATTGATAACGGCACGTACAGTGTTGTCAGTGATCTGTTGTTATTGATCTGCTGTCAGTGATCTGTTGTTATTGATCTGCTGTCAGTGATCTGCTGTCAGTGATCTTAAATCAGTGATCTGTTATCATGGATATGTTCTCAGATCTCTGCTGTCAGTGGTCTGTGATGGGTGATCTGTTACAGATGATCTGTTGTCAGTGATCTGTTGTCAGTGATCTGTTGTCATTGATCTGTTGTCAGTGATCTGTTGTCAGTGATCTGTTGTTATTGATCTGCTGTCAGTGATCTGTTGTTATTGATCTGCTGTCAGTGATCTGTTGTTATTGATCTGCTGTCAGTGATCTGCTGTCAGTGATCTGCTGTCAGTGATCTTAAATCAGTGATCTGTTATATATGATCACTTGTCAGTGATCTGTTATCATCGATATGTTCTCAGATCTCTGCTGTCAGTGGTCTGTGATGGGTGATCTGTTATAGATGATCAGTTGTCATTGATCTGTTGTCAGTGATCTGTTGTCAGTGATCTGTTGTCATTGATCTGTTGTCAGTGATCTGTTGTCAGTGATCTGTTGTCAGTGATCTGTTGTCAGTGATCTGTTGTCATTGATCTGTTGTCAGTGATCTGTTGTCAGTGATCTGTTGTCA
>VRLP01006860.1:22500-25406 GCA_009660295.1 Lophius piscatorius | reverse complement strand
TCACACAAACATTCACACAAACATTCACACAAACATTCACACAAACATTCACACAAACATTCACACAAACATTCACACAAACATTCACACAAACATTCACACATCTCAAGGTTCATGTTGCTTAAAGACATTTGGACATGTGGACCCCAGGGGTCAGGGGTCAAACCACCGACCTTCAGTCACGGTCATCCTTGAATCTCCAAATTTAGAAAATGTTTTAATTGTGAGCGGCTGAGTGATAAAAGAATGAGAGCACATTTGTCCAAACTGGTTGAAGCCCTGAGGAGGTTATCAGTGCTCCTGTGTCGAGACACAGTGGTCCTAGGTTCAGTCCTGACCATCATCATCATCATCATCATCATCGTTATCTACGTTCTCTCACTGAAGGACTGTAACAGACGGAGGCTCGCACGGATCAACTGGACCGAATCCATCCTAACCAAACTTACTGAAGTGTGTGTGTGTGTGTGTGTTTGTGTGTGTGTACACGTGTGTGTGTGCGTGTGTGTGTGTGTCTGTCATCCAGCTCTGGCAAGAGAACCGACCCGATTACTTCAATCTGAAACTGTATGTCAGCCAGACTGACAACCTGGAGGTACGTGTGACTCACACACACACATACACACACAAACACACACACAGACACACACACACACACACATACACACACACATACACAGAGACACACATGCGTACACAGACATACACACACACACACATACACACACACACATACATACGTACACACACATACACAGAGACACACACACACACAGACACACACACACACACACACATACACAGAGACACACATACGTACACACACACACATACACAGAGACACACACACTCACACAGACACACACACACACACAGACACACACACACACACACACACATAAACTGATATAAAGTAAAATAAGATATTCTGTTGTTTTGTCTGATAGTCTCTCAGGCTCCGCCCACTGCTCCTCACAGCTGATTTGACGATGTTGTCCTGTTTGTAAACATAATAGTAAAGAGTAAGAACTCTTATTTATTATAATTATGTTGACTTTAAATCGTCTCGTTTGACAGAATTTAAATAAAAGCTTTGATGTTGATCCAAAGCGCCGACGGCCCAAAAAGCTCCCAATGTAAAAAATGATCATTTTAGAAGCGGAGAACTCCAGAGTTCTGGTGTTCTGCTGAAGAACGATGATTAGAGGAGGAGTCTTGGACCTCTGGTTCTGACGGGGAGATTAGTGGTAGAACCCGGTACCACCTTAAACCGACCTCCTTTTTCCAGAGCATCTCTGAGGAGAGGTATCGTCCGCTCACCTCCAGGCTGCTGGTGGGTCGACCCAGGTGGGAGGTTCTGTTCGACGAGATTGGGAAGAGCAACAAGCAGTGAGTACATCTGGAATCTTCAGGTTTGGAGAGTTACCTCCATCTTCACCGCTCCTCCTCTCCTCCGTCTCTCCTCTTGTGGTTGAAGGAAGCAGGTGGGGGTCTTCTGCTGCGGACCGAAGGGCATCTCCAGAACTCTCCACAGACTCTGCAACTCGGCCCGATCCTCTGGAACCACCTTTGAATTCAACAAGGAGTCCTTCAGCTGATCGAACCTCGGCGCTGCTGCTTCCACACCCTGATCCAGAAAAGAACGTCGGCTTTCACGTCGATGCGGTTTCTTAAATTTATCTTTGGTTACTTGAAATCTGTAGTTTCTGAATCTGTGAGCAGAAAACCCGTGAAAAAGTCCAGAAGGACGTCAGAACTCACAAAGTAGGTTCCGTATTAACTCTTGGACCCGAAAAGTCCCGCGGGCTCAGCCCAGCATCTGATCCATCCTTCCTCCCTCCTCCTCCTCCTCCTCTCCTGGTTCGGGCTTAGACTGAAGGAGTTAGAACCTCCAGAACCTCTCCTGGTACCAGAGCTTCATTTAATTAGAATCAGAACACCTTCTTGCTTCAACGTGTAAGTTTGGAGTAAGTATGTTACGGTGTATTGGACCGGGCCTTACGTTCATCATTTATCTGCAAACATAGTTTTGTTTGTTTGTTTTTTGTTTGTTTGTTTGAATTGTTGATTTGCGGTTCCGGTAAACTGCGTCTTGAGTTACGGACCCAAGAGAAGAAGAGGATTTGTGTCCCGCTCTGGAGCGGAACCTTGGTGACAGAACCAAAGATGTGATGGGTCCGTGGGAGAGGAGGAAGAGAATTCACTCCTCCAGTCAGGATCCAGTTTCTTTTTCATCCTTTATATTTATATTCTTTACAGTTATTTTATCTTCAATCAGGAGTTTTTTTAAGTTGTTCTCAGTGTTTGTCCACAACGGCCAGTGTGACGGAAAAAAACACCCTATTCTGTACGATGTAATCAGATATCACGTATTTACTGTTCGAGTCCAAATATATTCAAATGTTGACTTTGTCTGTTTTCAGGATCTTCACTTTATTAATGCAGAAATAAAGTGAAATAAAGGAGTTTTTATTAAATCTTTATGTGTTTCTGCTTCTAGTAAGTCCAGATAGAGAGGATCTAGATATTCTCTCTATATACAATAAATACACATATATGTACACATACTATATATCTATATATAGTAGCAGGCTTTTTCACATCTACCTCGTATATATAGATGTGAAAATATATACGTATATATGTATATATATATATATATATGTATATATGTCTGTATATATATGTATATGTATGAATCCACCACGCCGCGAGAAAGACTTTAAAACATTTTATTTCTTTTATTCTTCCTCCCTGAGGAACATGGACTGTTGAAATGAAAGATTTGCACCAACGTAAAAGTTATTTATCAGAGATAGATAGTTGTTAAAAAAAACGCTGAAAATGTTCTGCATTAATTGGACCCAATTAAATAAAACTTTTTGTATTTCTGGAAGTCATTAACT
>VRLP01006860.1:0-17500 GCA_009660295.1 Lophius piscatorius | reverse complement strand
ACGGAACCACAGAACCACGACACCAGACCTCCAGAGACGGCCCAAAGAGCCAAACTCTATCAGACCTCTAACAGAACCTGAGCCCGAGTCGGCGGATCTGGAGAAAACGCAGAGTTCAGGCTCTCGGATCGAACATCCAACCGTCTGCAGAACCTCCTCCACCTCTCTCTCTCTCCCTCAGTCTCCTGCTCCCCCCTCCACATTTAGAGCTGTTTTAGGGGCAGTCCTCCGGCAAAGTGTGTGATCTCAGTGTGATCACACACACACACACACACACACACACACACACACACACACACACACACACACGCACACACACACACAGTATCACATGTTTAGGATAATATTCCTGACTCCTCATTCACTCTTTCATTCATTCCTCTACCTTCCACCCACCCCCGACCCCCCGACCCCCGACCCCCCGACCCCCCGACCCCCGAGGCAAAGGCTCGGCCTGCAGAACATTTTCTTCAGGATTTCTTTTACTACTTTTTTACAGAAGAAAGGAAATGTGTTGTTGTGTTTACAGAAAGAGAAGAGGAAGAGCCTTTATTATTATTAATAATAATAATAATAAAGATTAATAATCTTTATTATTATTATTATTATTAATCTTTATTATTCATAATAATCTGTATTATTAATAAAGTTGTGATAATTACTGATATTCTCAGGGACAATTTATTCACTTAATCTTCTTACTGTCCTAGAGTTTAATATTATATATATATATATATATAAATAAACGTGTTTGGGTTAATGTAAAAACAAAAATATGTTTTCATTAAATAAATAGTCTTAATTAAAACAGCCTTCTGATTAACATCAAATATGTTTCCTCAATGTGTAAAATATTATTTTAACTAAACACTTACGTACGTTTTTATGAAACGGATTTTAATTCATTCACAGTTCAAGGCCTTTTTGACCCAGGAAGTCAAAAGTACCGGTTTTAAGTTTTGACTGACGTTCAGTACTTGAGTAAACGTACTTAGTTACTGTCCAGAACCGCCCTCAGACGACTTTGGACCCCACAGCTTGTTCTTTTCACGAGGCTCAACCTGCTGCTAGAATCATGGTGGTTTCTAATGTGGTGCCACCGGAGGGGTCAAAGGTCACCGACACTCAATGAAGGGTTTCTCCTCACCAACGATATGTTGATGTCGTACAATATTAAAAAAAATATATCGACGAGTTAAACCTTCTCAGATAAATTGTTTTTGTAAAGTTTTTATATTTCTGTTTTTATGATGATTGACAGAAACATCTAAACTTTAAAAAATAATTTTTTTAAGTAGGATTAGATATTAATGGTTATTAATAATTCACTCATTGTATTCAGTATTATTATTTGTGAATTGTCAGGGATGGAAAACAAACTTTTATCCCTTAAGTAAAAGAAAACCTTCACTTTTACTGAGTTAGATTATTTTTATGAAAATAAAACTCGGAAGGTAAAACCTTTCTAGAGCAGATCTTAGAATTGTTTGAATTATAGTTTTCTTCTTTAATTTTCTTTAGAAGCTTCAGTAACATATGTTACATATTTCGTTACACACGTGTCACCGGGATGGAGTCGAACCACAGACCCGGTGCGTCACCGGGATGGAGTCGAACCACAGACCCGGTGCGTCACTGGGTCATTAGATAATGATAGACATAAATCAGAACTTGGAGAAACTCCTGGGAGCAGAGAGATTGAGAAAGTTTTTCCTCATGAGCTTCGGCTCCTCCGGTTCTGTGGACTTTACAGTCGCTCCAAGAGGCCAGAACAGGGACACCCTCCGGATCACAAGCCGGTCACATGTTCTGCAGGCCGGGCACGGGACACGGCTTATCCTCCGCAGGGCACCGGAATGAGCGTCACATGATGGACCCGTCCGCGGGGAAGGCTGCTCACAGAGAAGGTCCATGTGTGGGAGTCTGTGGACCTTCTGAGAATACTGGAGACTCTGAAACTCCAGCGGTTCATTTCGGTTCCTCTCAAGAACCACGTGACTCTCAGCAAAAAAACACGAAAACATCCAGATGATGAAATCACGAGACCAACTCAAACATCTCCTTCTGTCCGGAACCGACACCAGAGGGCAGCAGGAGCTTCTCCTACTCCTGAGGAGGAGAAGTCAGAACGGAGTTGAAGATTATGGACAGTGAGGCAGAAGAGGAGGGACAAACTGATGAAGAGGAGCTGCTGCTTCTGTTTTTGACTCATGTCCACTTTATAGGACGATCATGTGATTAATAATATATATAATAATCTATAGAATAATGTGTTTAATAATTTATAGAATAATATATATAATGTGTTTATTAATATATATAGTGTGTTTAATGATATATAATATATATATATAATACATCTAATAATATTTAGAATAATATATAAAATGTGTTTAATAATATATAATATATATAATAATACATATAATATATATAGAATAAAATATAATGTGTTTAATAATATATATAATGTGTTTAATAATATATATAATGTGTTTAATATTATATATAGAATAATTTATAATGTTTTTAATAATATATAGAATAATATATAAAATAATTTATAGAATAATATATATAATGTGTTTAATAACATATAATATATATAATAATATATATAATAATATATATAATAATATATAGAATAATATATATAATAATATATAAAATAATGTGTTTAATAATACATAAAATAATATATAATGTGTTTAATAACATATAATATATAGAATAATATATAGAATAATGTGTAATAATATATAATATATATTATTACACATTATATACATTATATATATAATAATATAATAATATATAATGTGTATAATAATATATATAATGTATGAAGTAATAGTCTGATATTCTGTAATGTCTTTATATAATATCATGTTCTTATTTCAACACATTCTTACTGTAACAATCTTTTCTCTGCTGTTATTATTAATGAATAATTCATTCATTTATCTTAACTAACCTATCTAATGTTGTTTTATGTCATCTTATCACATCTTATCTTACGGTATCTCATCTTGTTTCGTATCTTAGTACATCATATCATATCTTTATTTTATTTGATCTCATCAGATCGTTTCATATCTCATCACAATGCCTTGTGTCATGTCTTTATCTTATCTGATTGTGAGCGGGGAGGTCAAAGGTCACATGTTGACAGGAACCAATCAGGAGGATTAAAAACTGAGAAAGGAGGTTGATTTATAATGACTTTAATCAGATGTATCAGGACCGGATGAGCAGATGTTTAAAGAGAGTTTTCGGTGGGACTCTGTAAACTCATTCTTATTCTGCAGCATCATCCTCGGCGTCATGGCGTCTCTGTCAGCGACGCCATGACAGCCTGTCAGCCAGCGCTGACAGAGAACATCCAGACTGAGGCCGCTGTCGTTGGTTCGCACGCAGACTCTGGAAGAGGAAGAACCTCCTTCTCTTAAAAAGCCTGGATTCTCTCCTGCTTTTAAAGGAGGTGAATAAACACAGAGTGATGTCATAATAATCGATCCTCCGTCTTACAGATTCATCAGCCACGTGTCTATGGCAACCGTGGCGTCCGTTTGGAGACGTGTGACCAAGTGTGACGCTGATTCTGTTGTGCTCCTGATCTGTGGGTGGGTGTTGAGAGGAGGAGGAGGGTGGATGGAGGAGGAGGGTGGATGTGTGGCGTTCCCTCACCTGCTGCAGGTGTTCATTTATTCTATTTCAGATCATCTGCGTATAAATCTGTGTGATGTTTTTTATGACACTGTTATGTTTCTATGTTCCAGCCTCTGGGATCAATAAAGTTTGAATTTCCCATTCCAATCCCATAATTCATAGCAGTCATTTGTTGGACTACTTCAGTTCTATTTTTAGAACGCACGTTTAGTTTGAATTGTGTCAAATTGAAATGTATTAATTTTTGATTAGTTTTACCGGCGCTGGAGGGTCTCTGTTTCTGGACCCAGGAAATATTATGTTCATATACAGGAGATGACAACCGGGCTTTACCAAGAACCTGTCACCTCAGGGGGGGGGGGGGGGTCGATTTATTTAGTTTAGTTTCATTCCCACCAACAATCAGTGAATTTGTTCAGAAACTCTTTGATAACTTCTGCATCACATCTGATAGAAATACCACAAAGTTCTTGTTCTTCTACACAGTTTCTGTGGGTCAGAACCAGGAGGACTCTCTGTTTGGACCAGCTGGACAGACAATGGACCCAACATGGGACAAAAATGGGATTTTTGCAAAAATACCACCTTTGTCCACTAGAGGGAGCCTCATGCTCACACTACAACCTTTATCTGTGACATAAACTGTAAAGAATCGATCAATAATCAGATAAAACTCTGATTTTTGATCCGTCTGTCCAGAAGATTTGTTATTTATACACAATGACGTCTTTTACTTCTGTACGGTTTCCTTATGGTGAAGTTTTAGCAACCACAGCTGTTAGTGCGTTAAACATTATAGACATTTTACTTGTTTTCTTTGTACAGTGTATAATGGGCTCAACAGCACGTGACTCGGAACCGCTGGATGCTTCCGCTTTGCGTTTTTAAAAAAAAAGTCTTTTATTTCTTTTTTCTTTTAATCTCTCCTGAAAACTAACAAGCAGAATCTGTTTTTGCGTGTTTGTGAGCTCGTGTGTTTGTGTGAAACAAATGAGCTCAGAAAAGAAAAAACAAAGAGAGAGAAAGAGAGAGAGAGGTCAGGGTTAGTAAGGCTATCACTGCATCGGCTAAGCCCTCATGCGCGCCCGCGTGCATGTGCGCGCGTGAGAGATGTCAGTGTGAGTGTGTGCGGGTGTGTGCGCGCGTGCGTGTCTGTCTGTGCTCTTTTAATGGTCTACTAATCCAAATGCATTTCGCTGGCAAATTAATCCAAGCCTTGTCAGAGCCGAGCTCTACCACCCCCCTCCTCGTCCTCCTCCTCCTCCTCCTCCTCCTCCTCCATCCCTCCCCCCTCCTCTCTCTCCTCCTCCGGGGCTCCTCTCTATCAGGATCCATCTCTAGGTGCAGTCTCGGAGGTAGGTGTGATCGAGAGAGGGAGAGAGACGCAGAGTAAGACGGTAGATGACCGGAGACGCGCGCGCTGAGTCTTCATTGGAGCGCGTGGCGCGGAGGAGAGAGCGCGCGGGGGGTTTATTTGTTGCCATAGTGAGAAAGTAGATTAACCGCAGCGAGCGTGAAGCCCTGATGGACGCGATGGATGCTGAGGTTCTCCCTGAGACTTCACCTGTCCTGCAAACAAAGGTATGTTTCTCCTAACCGTTCTGGTTTTCCGCTCGTGGGGGGAGAGAAGCAGAGCCGCCGCAGGAAGGGACTGGATTTTTCCAGGTTCTGCATGACAGGATGAAAGCCTATAGGGGGGACCCTCCCTCAGATAACCCCCTTTACGAAAATGGAGCAAACCTCTAGTGCTGAATTCCCGTGAGACCTCGTGTCTTCGATAATCTTCTCACATCATCATTAGCTCTTCATCCTCTCGCTGCACGATCCACGGAACTCTGGTCCGGGGAAAGTTTCTTCTCTGTTTCCGAGCATCATGTTTCTATCCGACAGTTTCTGGTGAGGCACGGAAATCACGGAGGGCAGGTTTTGTCATTTATATGTATAACGTATAACGTATAACGTACCTGTGTGTGTGTCTGTACATGTGTGTGTGTGTGTATGTGTGTCTGTGTCTGTACATGTGTGTATGTGTGTGTGTGTCTGAGTGTGTGTGTGTGTGTGTGTGTGTACATCTATGTTTGTGTGTGTGTATGTGTGTCTGTACATGTATGTGTGTGTGGGTGTGTGTGTCTATACATGTATGTGTGTGTGTATGTATGTATGTGTGTGTGTATGTGTGTGTGTGTGTCTGTACATGTATGTGTGTGTGTATGTATGTATGTGTGTGTGTATGTGTGTGTGTGTGTCTATACATGTATGTGTGTGTGTATGTATGTATGTGTGTGTGTATGTGTGTGTGTGTGTCTGTACATGTATGTGTGTGTGTATGTGTGTGTGTGTCTGTACATGTATGTGTGTGTGTATGTGTGTGTGTGTCTGTACATGTATGTGTGTGTGGGTGTGTGTCTGTACATGTATGTGTGTCTATACATGTATGTGTGTCTGTACATGTATGTGTGTTTGTGTGTGTCTATACATGTATGTGTATGTGTGTGTGTATGTGTGTTTGTGTGTGTCTATACATGTATGTGTATGTGTGTGTGTATGTGTGTGTGTGTGTGTCTATACATGTATGTGTATGTGTGTGTGTGTGTGTGTGTGTGTCTATACATGTATGTGTGTGTGTATGTGTATGTGTGTTTGTGTGTGTGTGTGTCTATACATGTATGTGTGTGTGTGTCTATACATGTATGTGTATGTGTGTGTGTGTGTGTCTATACATGTATGTGTATGTTTATGTGTGTGTGTGTGTGTGTCTATACATGTATGTGTGTGTGTGTGTGTGTGTGTCTATACATGTATGTGTATGTGTGTGTGTGTGTGTGTGTGGGGGGACGTTGTTATGGCTGGAGACGTTTGAGACTGGATTTGCATTGACTGGTGGTCTTTAATGATCGGGTGTCTCCGTTGGTCCTTAAGTTGGACGTCGGCTGTTATAGGTTAACGGTCCTCTGCTCCTGTGACCGCTCTGAAACTTCAAATGTTATCGATCCTGTCCACGGCATCATTACCCCAGCCCACCCAGTGTCACCTCTGAGGTCTGTTCGATAAGAGACAGGGGAGACAGTCCACCTCCCTCACACACACACACACACACACAAGCACACACACACACACACACACACACACATACACACACACAGAGTCTATATTTTTTCATTTGCAGCCTTGAGTCGATGCTTTCGAGTGTTTGTGGTGAAAACAGGTTCTGAAAGGACCAGAAGAGTAAGGAGGAGGAGGGAGGAGAGAGGAGGGAGGAGGGGGGAGGAGGAGGGAGGAGGAGGAGGGAGGAGGACTGAAGATGGGTGGAGGCAGAGAGGTGTAAACAGCAGTCAAACAGTTCAATAAGCTTCCTTTGAGCGTCACACTTCACAGTCCTGGCCGTGTTCTTGCTGCGCCCCCACAGCCTCCTGGACCTCAGGGTTCTGGTTCTGTGCTCTCAGCTGACAGACAGTGACGAGTGATTATTCTCACCGATGAAGCTCATTTGCAGGAATGAGAGGGAAAGCTGTAAATAAGCGGTTCATATAAGCTGTCACGTCTCTGTCAGGGTTTTGTGTTGGGTGGATGTTTCACATAAGAGGACTTGTGGTTCATTGGGAAGGAGGTTTCCTGGAGGGAGGAAGAGGAGGAGAACCACGAATGGACGGGGACACGCAGATTAGAGCACCTTCTCTGGCTGTTAGCGCTCAGCTGCTCTGGCTGTTAGCCCTTAGCTGCTCTGGCTGTTAGCCCTTAGCTGCTCTGGAGGAGAGGAGAGGTCCAGATCTCGTCACATCAACACTTGACTGTAAATAGTCCATCATCTGACATGTTCTACCCTCAGTTTGACCTTCAACTTCTGGAACCGGCCCCGGCTCCACACTTTTGGAACTCTGAGCCTGGTTCTAAGTTGGCAGCCATATGGGCGACCCGGCAGAACCTGATGATGGGTTCTTCAGCGCATGAACCGATTTCTTTCTGACGCAATATTTTTAGACCAAAAATGCAGAAATGGAATGAAAAAGCCTCCCGAGTTTGTCGAACCGCTTCTGGACGAACGTTTCAGACAGAGAGCAGAGAAGGAATCTCACATGATTACTCACACGTAGTAACAGATTACTCACACTTAGTAACAGATTACTCACACGTAGTAACAGATTAATCACACGTAGTAACAGATTACTCACACATGGTAACAGATTACTCACACTTAGTAACAGATTAATCACACGTAGTAACAGATTACTCACACGTACTAACACATTACTCACACGTAGTAACACATTACTCACACTTAGTAACAGATTACTCACACGTAGTAAGAGATTACTCACACGTCGGAACAGATTACTCACACGTAGTAACAGATTACTCACACGTAGTAACACATTACTCACACTTAGTAACAGATTACTCACAAGTAGTAAGAGATTACTCACACGTCGGAACAGATTACTCACACATGGTAACAGATTACTCACACGTAGTAACAGATTACTCACACGTAGTAACAGATTACTCACACATGGTAACAGATTACTCACACATAGTAACAGATTACTCACACGTAGGAACAGATTACTCACACGTAGGAACAGATTACTCACACGTAGGAACAGATTACTCACACGCAGTAACAGATCACTCACACATGGTAACAGATTACTCACAGATAGTAACAGATTACTCACACATAGTAACAGATTACTCACACATAGTTATAGGTACGATGCTACTTACCCTGTAAATAAATGGTTTCAGCTCTTACCTGTCCACAAACACCAAGGTGATGCAGACACACCTGATGGAGGTGGAGGTCTACTTATTGTTTTTATGGTGATGTCATTCAGGTGAGACTTATAGAACAGACGTCAGGCTCAGAACTTCAGCACAGATTTTATTGATGGAGGAGGAGAATAGGAGGAGAGCGGAAGAGGAGAATGGGAATAATATGAAAGGAGGGTGATTGAATAATAATTGGAACAAGGGGCCGGAGGTGTGGGGCAGTTTACTGGAATGATGAGAGGTAGAGATGAGTGGAAGGTGAGGTGAGCTGAAGGAGAGACAGGGGAGGAGAGAGGAAAGGGGGTGGGGTGAGGGGTGGAGGTGTTGGGAGCGAGGCTCAGGTGTGCGTGACCGGAAAACGGAGGGAGCTGAGAGGCTGGACGGTGATCAGCTCCGGTGTGTGTGCCATCGGACTCTATTCCTTCCTGTGACTGTAACTCATGATCCGAGTGGACCGGGGGACGATCTAGATTTCTAGATTCTAGATCCTAGATTGTAGATTTTAGATTCTAGAAGGTAAGGAGGGAAACATTTTCGTAGAATTTCAGCGTGATTCAACGGAGACTCATCCGGTCAGAGTCTGTCGCTCTTTATTATCACGTGGGTTAATATTGATGAGGGGGGTTTACTGAAAGTCACACCGGACTGAATATCCTTGAATGTTACGATGAGGTTACATCCGGTGTCGGTGTAGCCCGGTTTGGGAGCGGGGGATCTGGAGCAGAGGATCTGGATCCCGGTTTCCGTCGGTGCATGCTGCAGCCCTGATCATTTCAGTCGGTGTCTCTGTCATCCTTTGCGCCATCCTGCCGGAGATACCGCCGTGCGTGAGTCGGTGCGTGATGGGTTCCGACGCTGCGCCAGTCGTTTTCCCCGGGATTCGGAGAGAGGCAGTTGAAGCAGATACTGTAAGTGGATGGATCAGAGGAAACATCGGATCCTCACAGGATCCTGCAGGAACATCAGGATAGAAACATCTGAGATGTTCCTGCAGCCAAAGAACCGAGTGATTTAAGGTCACGCTGTTCGGCTGAGTTGTGCACGCGCTGCTTTGTCTCACGTTGTCTGATGAGCTTCTGCAGGTAAAGTTGTTATTGTGTCGAGTCTCCTCGAACCCGTCCAACATCTCGAAGCTCCTGTAGTTCTGACACCTCAAACCTGCAGGATGTAATGTGACCTTTACTGAGACACACTCCGCGGTACCGGCTCCGAGAGATTCTGAGGGTGTTTGACGTCTATAGGGTCCAGGAAGGTCATTCAGTGCCACTATAAACACATCTGCCATAACATTACAACCCCTGGCCGGTGAAGTCAGATTGACAGGGTAGTGGACCAAATGGACCAGCCAGAGGTTCTGAAAGACTTTGATGAAAACCAGATTGTGATATCCGGACAACTTGGTCAGAACATCTCCAGAATTGCAGTACTTGTTGGGAGTTTTGGTCTGAGGATGGACCACCAGGGTCATTGGTGCCCAAGTCTGAGTGATGAAGTCAGTGACGGGGAAGAAGGTTAGCTCATCATCGTTTCATCTTCATTTCACAAGGAAGTCTCGCTGAGATGAAACATCTCTTTTACAAAGGAGACTTTTAGAATGTGACAATTAAAACGGGTCACACTTAAAATTCTGCTGTAAAACATAAAGAGCGTTCCTTGGGGATGAAAACCAGGCAGGTGTCTTCATCACCACCTTCTCTGTGATGCTCTTAAAGGATAATCCAACATTCATGTTGTGTGACCTCAGAACTGGAGCACAGTTGGCTGGAGAAGTTCTTGCTGGTTCTGATAAAACGCTGTCCCAATCACAAAGTGACATCATCAACTGTTTTTACAACAAAAGAGGACCTAAACAACGTGTGGCAGATGGTTTTAATGTTACGGCTGATCCGTGGGAAGCCCGGTTGTGTGTAGCGGCCCAGATTTGACCCAGGAGAAGTCTTACTAGAGAAAACTATTGTGGTACCAGTCTGACGTCGGGCATTTTCCAGCCTCAGAGTCTGAGCCTGGGGCAGCTCCTCTCAGGCTTTGTAGGCCGGTTCTGACCCAGTTTAGTTCTTATATGGGACTATGATTGCAATTTTTTATTCAGGACAATGTGAATCTGTGGAATCGGATGTTTACACTGTAAAAAAACAACCAAAAAACGATTTGACTGTTTGAATGTTAGAAGAGTTCTGAGTGTCTCAGGAGATGAAATCTAGAATCTCGTAATTCTTCTTATAAAAGCTTAATATCTTCAAAAGATTCAAAGTTTTAACTGTGGAAAAGGAATATCACACCTGTGCTTTAAAAGCTCAGCCTTTGAAGTGTTGAATGTTTTCTGCGGCTTAAAGTATGAAGGAGTTTAAAGGTGTAGACGGAATAATAATAATAATAATAATAATAATAATAATAATAAATATACAAGAACTGTCTTCAGTCCAATCCTGGTTTTAGCCGTGTGGTCCTCAGACTGAACCGCAGCGGTGTTCCCACGCCGTTTGGGGCGGGCGCATCAGTGACATCACATTTACTCAGGCTTGCTCTGAATCTGGAGCGACGGTCCAGAACTGTTCAAACTGGTACCAGATAAGAAGATGAATGTGAGCGGTCGAGGTGACAAACCTTCAGATTTGAGAAACTGAATGTTGATGAATGTAAATCAGGCTGAAGCGGGTCGGTTCTGGGCTCAGGTGTTTCTGTCCACCTGGGAGCCGGAGCCTCACGGAGAAACAAGCCCGCTCAGCAAAAAGCCAAATCAGAACGACCCACTTTAGTTTTCATCAAACGGCCATCAGCGCCGTGATGTCATATTCTCTGCTCCCTCTCCACGCTGACGTCATGTTGTCACAGCAGGACATGAAGAAACGCCATCATGTAAAGATGCGTACCTTCTGCAGGTACACTGCAAAAACTGGAGTCTTAAAATCTCAGCTTTAAACATTTCCGAGGGGATTCTTTCCCCCCTCAGAGTCTTTTTAACACTTTCTGATTCTAATGTTGTTATGATGTTAATGTTGTCGGAGTTAGATTTCACCAGGGTTGAGCCCACTCCACAGGGTTGGGATGTAGCTCCGCCCACACAAAAGACGAAGGCGGGGAATGTCGAGGCGTCAGGTTGAGGGCTAAATCAGCTCAGCTAACCAACAACTAGTAACTAGTAGCTATAACCAGTGTTCTCTGAGTGAGGAGATGGTACCGGGCTGCACTTTAAAAAGTGTCCTGTTCTTATGGGATGGATGGAAGATTTATGGAGGCTTTTAAAAAAAATACAACTAGAATCAGATAAAAAGTGTTGAGTCAAACTTTACGTCATATTTCAAAAAATCACCCTGATGGAGTTAACTCCTCCCACTCGCACTAGCGTGGTGTAAATTTAGTAACTTTAACACGGCCGTGTTGACTGCTGTTAAAATTCAACTATGAGTCGTTTTAACTCTGGAGAATCTCTCAGACGTCCAGATCTTCAATTCACTCGACCTCTTAAGTTGTTTATTCGTGTGTGTGTGACTGATTCAAGTGTGTTGTTCTTACAAAACCTTCATTCGACCTTATTTGATCAGTCAGAAAAATGAAGTCGAGGAAGAAAAAACAACATCCACCTACTCTGAAAACCTCCAGCGCCGACTTTTAGCTCCTTCATTCGTTGAAACGTGTTTGTGTGTCATTCAGAACCACATAGATAAATAAATAAATAAATAAATCAGCCGTCACTCCTGAAACTCTGACTCACAGTCAGACGGAGAGATGGAGCCGGTTCTGAAGAAGACTCCTTCCTGTGTCGTTGGCTGCAGCCGGAGGTTTAAATGCCTAACGACGTGTGCAGGGTTTGGTTTAGGGAACGAGGAGCTGAGTTCTCCTCCTTCTCCTCCTTCTATGTTTCTACTATTATATTAATGTGGCTGCAGGGAGGCAGGTGGAGGGAGGTAAAGAGAGAGGGAGGGAGGGAGGGAGGTAAAGAGAGAGGGAGGTAGAGAGAGAGGGAGGTAAAGAGAGAGAGAGGGATGGAGGGGAGGTAAAGAGAGAGAGAGGGATGGAGGGAGGTAAAGAGAGAAGGAGGTAAAGAGAAAGAGAGGGAGGGAGGGGAGGTAAAGAGAGAAGGAGGTAAAGAGAGAGGGAGGTAAAGAGAGAGAGAGGGATGGAGGGAGGTAGAGAGAGAGGGAGGTAAAGAGAGAGAGAGGGATGGAGGGAGGTAAAGAGAGAGGGAGGTAAAGAGAGAGAGAGGGAGGGAGGGAGGTAAAGAGGGAGGGAGGTAAAGAGAGAGAGAGGGAGGGAGGGAGGTAAAGAGGGAGGGAGGGAGGGAGGTAAAGAGAGAGGGAGGTAAAGAGAGAGAGAGGGATGGAGGGAGGTAGAGAGAGAGGGAGGTAAAGAGAGAGAGAGGGATGGAGGGAGGTAGAGAGGGAGGGAGGTAGAGAGAGAGGGAGGTAAAGAGAGAGAGAGGGAGGGAGGTAAAGAGGGAGGGAGGGAGGTAAAGAGGGAGGGAGGGAGGGAGGGGAGGTAAAGAGAGAAGGAGGTAAAGAGGGAGGGAAGGAGACAGTGACACGATTGTATCGCGGTTAGAGCCTCAGTGTCTCTGATTTGTTCATTATTGAAGCAGCGGTCGGCCCGGTTGCCATCCTGACACTGTGATGTTAATTACGCTCTCCTTCCCTCGATGCCGTCCTTCCTTCCTTCCTTTTTTTTTTTTATCAGTTTCTCCCTCCTGTTCTATTTATTCTCTTATCTCCCTCTCTTCTCTTCCTCCTCTTCTTCAATCCCATTGTTTCCTCCCACCTTTCCTCTCCTCGTCTGATATGCTCTGTTTCCTTCCGTTGCTCTGTGCCCCCCCCATCCTGTCTCTGTCTCCTTCCTCCTCTCAGTTCACCACCACCCCCGTCCCTCTCCTGACCTTCATCCTCTTCTGCACAAGCCGGGGACGCCGTCCTCGCTCTGCTGTCCAAACAGTCCCAGCTCCCCCTGCAGTTTACGGCCCATTAAATGGCTCGGTTGAACCGAACTGAATTATTTGTGCAGCCTGGAGTTTAAGTAGATTATGGTTGTCGGCCTTAAAGCAGAAGTTGTGACTACTTGAAAGTTGTTTGGAGGGAGGAAACTCTTAAACACGGTAAACTTCTTCTCCCTCTATGTCTGCATGAAGAATCCTCCCGGTGGTTCGTCTGCTCACGTTTATGGAAAAGCGATTCTTCGCTGTTGTCCGACATCACAGCGTTAAAAACTAGACCCCCGCTGAAAAAGACCCCTGACTGAACTCCTCCAATCAAATGTGAATTTATTTCCGTGTTATTTTAGGATCAAAGATCTCCGAGGGGAGTAAAATAAATACTATCAGATTAAACATATGGGTGAATCGGACCAACGGTTGAGAAATCACGACCCAAAAACTTTGGCGATAAAGCTCCCCCCCAGTGGCGGGAATTCGCAACTGGTCATTCCCAAATCGATCCAGTTCTTCCTCGTCTATGTGGGTCTAAACTTTGAAATGATCCATGAATCAGTTTTTGAGTTTTGGTGTTAATTAAGTGTCTGCTGCAGAGGCGGCGCCGATGATTCCATATTATATATATGTAGTTATAAAAAGCTGCATCGTTTACGGTAAAATACTTTACAGAAGGAAATACAAAGACCAGACCCCAAAACCCCCCAGATCTACTCTTCCCTCATTCATAAAACGACAGTCAATGACGGTAAAGTTCGATTTTCTTTTTAAACCCTGAAATTATCTTGAAGTAAATCATAATTATACACTTTTAACATTTTTCTCCTGCTAAATTTTTGTTTGTTTTTTTATCGTAAATGTAGATGAACATAACTCACTGTAAAAACTATCAGTAAAAATGAAAGGTTAGAAAACAAGTGTAATTGTATTTGTGAATAATCTTTAGTTTTTTAGGAGGGAAGCTGAAACAAACAGGATTGTAGGCGGGGCTTATAGCCTCTTCACTCACATAGACATAAACATTTGATTTTCTTATTGTTTTATGTTTGATGAATGACTGAATAATAATAAAATACAGCTAATAGCCTACTTTAGGACAACAGAACCACAGCCTGCCTCTGAATGCCGATGTTCCTGTCGGAGGAGGTTCTGTTCAGTTTTCTTTGTTTCCCTCTTAAGCAGAATTAAAACTGTAATGCGACGGGGGCCGATTTGAAGGGAACCCCCAAAGTCAGGTATTAAACTAATGCAATTAAAGCAGCAGGAGAAAAGAGTGGAACGTACCGGGTCGGATTGGGTTCTGCTCTGAGGGGCAGACATGCGGTTTGTTGATGAAGTTTCCTGGAGCTTATCGGAAACTTTCAGCGGCAGAGTTAAACCTCTTGTTCCAAAAAAATATATACAATAAAATACAAGAATGAGCAAAATGGGACCGCTTGAAGTTTTATGTGACTTTTATGGTCCCAGTTTTACGAGGGAATTCTGTGAGGACGGGATACGGTTTTACTGCCGCGTCGGTTCTTTGGGTCGCTCGCTGAGCTCAATTAGAACCTTGCTGGAGCTTCTCAGGATGCTGCTCTTCATCATGTAGAGCTGCGCAATCGGACTTCACTCTCAATCTCCGTTTGGACTTTCCAGACGTGAACGAAGGTGGCGCTTAAAATACTCCGCCCATAAAACGCTCCACTGCAAAGCAAATCAAGCACTCCCTGGACCACCGCCTCATCGATCATATCTGACATGGTGAAACACACTATGGACCCGAGAGGAGACTCTGACTCAGGAGGCGTTTGAAGAACCAAGCTAGAGGAGGGGCAGGTGAAGGAGGTCAAGGTACCGTGGAGCAGGACAACAGCTGCCATTTGGATAGACTGACTATCTGGTGAGGGGTGAAGGTAGGAGCCAGGGTTGAATCTTCCAGGCTGGATGGAAGATGGAGAGAAGGTGTTGAGATGACCAGCCATGGCATTCAAACACAGACGGGGGAGGAGGAAGAGGAAGAGGGAAAGGAAGAGGAGAAACCCCTCGAGGGAAGGACACCATATCATCAATCCAATGTAGAAAGAAAAACCATCTGGAGGAGCAGAAGATGAAGAGCATGTCTCTCCAGGTGGATCTTCATCCTCTGTTTGGAAGTACATTGGATTCAGGGCAGGTGATGTAAACCGACCAGAAAGTGAAAGGAGTGATTCAGAAGGTTTTAGGCAAAAAGACGGAACTCTCCCAAGTCTTCAAAACAAACAAACAACAAACTGCTGCCTGACGAAGGTCAGGAAAAACGTCATCAAAAACTCAGACGTCCACCGCAGCAGCTCTGCAGTGATGTCACCGTCGGCGTCCAGCGCGTGAAGACACGCCGAGACACCAGAGCCAAACCAAAGTAAGAAGGGCTTGAGCTCAGATCCAGCAGAACCCTGGAGTCCCGCCTGAACCTCGGAGAACAATCACAGTAAACATTCATGACTTCAGTAATCGTAGGAATTATCGTGTTCTTAAACGTGCAGCCTTGGATCAGAGGTCGACGAACGACTCGTATTGATTTCACCTGCGTCCAACTTTATTTTTTATCGTCATTTAACGACAGAATAACAAGAATAATGTCGTTTCTCACGGACCGTTAAAACTGTGTAACACAGATGAATGTCAGTGACTACTATTACTAGTACTGAAGTAACTAAGTACACCGAGACCCCGACAGCAAGGGCAGATCACCCCAAAAGACCCCAAGCCCCTGCGTCATGTTAACATTCATTATGTCCAAAAAACTCTTATTCATAAAAGAAAAACTGTGTTTTTCTTAAAAAAAACCGAGAACGTAAAAAATGGTACGATATTACGTACTAGATTATTTACGTACTATTTTACGTAAATAGTACGTAAAATCGTACTATTTTAAGAAAAACGGCTTTTTTCGTAAAATAGCTCCACCTATTGAGTAAAATATGACATATACGTGATAGACAGTTTCTTGAGTTCATTCAGATGCACCACATTGGAGTAAATGAAACTAATGGTTCGTAGGTTTTGTCACGTAAAGACTTTTTCCTAACAAAAAGTCAAACATCAAGAATTACAGTTAAATGAGATGAACGCTTTGAGAGATGAAGCTCCCTCTAGTGGTGGGAATATGCAAATGACTTTTCCCAAAATTGATCCAGTTCTTCCAGGCATTGACGTCATAGTGGCTGTTAAATGTGATGAAATGTAAAATGATCCATATAAACAGTTTTTGAGTTATGGCGTTAAAACAAAGATCTGTGGCAGCGGAGAAAACGATTCCAGAACATCCCGTCCGTGGAGTGATGGAATGATGAGATTTATCTTTGGTGATGAGCAGCTTCATATGAAGCCAGCTTCCATCTTTACATTACCAGAAGCTGAACATCCATGAGGGAGAGGAAGTGAAGGATTCTGGGAGCCAGACCTGAGATTCTTTTCTTCTCTTTTCCCCCAGGTTGCATTGCTGCACCTCCCTCAGTGACTGCGGTGGTGGTCCCACCTTGAATTCAGAGGGGAAGGAAAACAAGTGAGCCAAAGGAATATATCCATTTTTCCCAAAAACGTCTCTGTGCCCAAAGCTCTCGCCATGACCGTGGGAGGAGCTTCCTGTGACGCCTCTGAGAAACAAATCTGAGATCTTCTTCTTCTCTGTGAAACTAACGGACCAAGATGATCCTCTGTCTGCTGCTCATCATCTCGCTCCGGGTGGTGCCTGGTCGTGCCGACTCCGCCCAATCCAGTGAGCGGCGGGTCGTGGCTCACATACCTGGTGACATCATCATTGGAGCGCTCTTCTCCGTCCATCATCAACCTCCTGCTGACAAGGTGATTTGTGTTTATGTTCTTCCTGTGTCTCTATATATACATATATATATATATATATGTATATACATATATGTATATATACATATATATATATATATATACATATATATATATATATATATATATATATATATGTATATATATATGTATATATATACATATACATAGTGTATGTATATATGTATATATACATATATATATGTATATATACATATATATATTTATATATACATATATATATGTATATATACATATATACATACACTATGTATATGTATATATACATATATATATAACATATATACATATATACATATATACATA
>VRLP01006859.1:5000-25409 GCA_009660295.1 Lophius piscatorius | reverse complement strand
ACAGATGGTGGACAGGTAGACGGACAGATGGTGGACAGGTAGACGGACAGATGGTGGACAGGTAGACGGACAGATGGTGGACAGGTAGACGGACAGATGGTGGACAGGTAGACGGACAGATGGTGGGCGGAGTCACAGTTGTTCTTTCCATTATGAAGGAGCTGTAATGACGGTCGATGATTTACAAAGAGATATATCAAACATTTTCTCCTAAAGATTCACGCCTGACTCTCTCAGACCTTCTCATGTCTGTCTGTCTGAGTAAGAACCGGTTCTCCTGCAGCTGCCGGACCCCCGATGTTTTAATTGCGGGTTCAGGAAATAACCAGCACTTGTGGGAATCGGATCGTTCTGACCTGGAAAGAAATTACAGCCGTTCAAAAGCAAAATGAATATCAATCACCTTTTCCGTCCGCTCTGTTGGATCTGCCTCGAAACGTCATTAGACTCGTCCAATGTGGGGGCCGACTTCTTTCATGTGCCCCCGATGAGGCGATGATGTAATGCAGGAAGTAGCCACGGCAGACCGCTCCCTGGAAAAAGCCCTGCCTGTTGGGATGGAGCCAACAACCTTCAGGATGGTATGAATAGTAGAAGATCTGGACTATACCGGAACAAATATAGTCCATGTGCTGCAGGAGACATGTGAGCGGATATTTTGATTGACAGCCTCAGACAATGATGCATGAGAGGCGTGAAGGGACATTATAAGAAATAAAGACTTACTCGGTATAACTTTAGTTCTCCTGGCGTTGGCTGTCGCCACAGATTCAGAAGTCGTGCTTTTATTTCTTTTACGTCAAACGTTCATCAGCTGGTGGTCCGATGATGTGGAAGGATGTCTATTTTATATTCAGCCCTTTACTTAAACAGAAAGCCATTAATTATCTAAAACAATCTCAGTGGGCTTTTAATAGACTCTTTATCATCCAGCAGGAATCCACAACCCTAAAAGCCCGCTATGAAAGAAATAAGTGACAGCACCTTCATTTGAGACCACATGATGAAAATAGCAGCTGCAGATGCGGCGCCTTTATTTAGAAACACTTTTTCTTGTGTTGTACTTCCTGTGCTCTCTTCATCACTCTGGCCACCAGGTTTGGACATAAACCCGAGTCACTATCTTCTGGATTCTGAGAACTTCAGCTTCGTGGTCCGGTTAAATGGTCCGGTTTTCTAATGAAGCTACATTTAGTTTACAGGAAGATTGTCTTTACGTTTTAAATTCCTTAACACAGCCTCCTTGGACATTTAGGAGAAAGCAGCCTCTGTTTCCATGACAACACGGCGAAAGATGATGATGATGAGGATGAGGATGATGTTCATCTCTGGGGAGTACATTAGTTTTACAGCTCAACACACATGGAAAAAAAAGCTTTATTTTACCTCCTGTGAGTCCACTCAGGTTCACGGGGAAACTTTTCTCCTTCAGAATGAAATCATTCCAAACAATATTCCTGTTTGACTGTTTACATGCGCCGACACATCAATCAGAAGAGCCGTCAACAGCTGAGGGAAGAGCGCCACAGCGACCAAGAGATGAGGAGCTCCGTCAGAGTAGGGGCGTCCGTCATGTGATCAGTTTTTCTGTTACTGGGATGTTTTGGAAAAAGAAAGCGATGATAATAAATCGTGTTTTACTCTGAACTGAAACGTTTTCACAACAAAGCCTTACCGGTACCTCTGAGGGGTTTTACTCCGACTAACCTTAAATCATTACCATCTTCTCAAACGTGCCGTTATCAGTGAGGCTGTGTTTTGTGGTAAACTCACCAGAAATCTTACGTTAACATCAATATCGTCAAAATTAGACGGAACGTAAAAAAGCAGAAACTCTTCCCGCGCTCTTATTCTGAAAAATCCGGATCCACTCATGGACGGTGGTCTTTGATTCATTCATCTGTAACGTTTGTTGTGTAACCACCTATCCTGTTCAGAGTAGTGGGGGTGGAGCCTATCCCAGCCCTTTATTACTTCACTCATGCTCAATAGAAAGTGAAGTCGGTGGTTCTGATCCACTTTGTTGGATTTATGATTATAATCAGCGTCGTCACAGTTTTCTTGTGTTTTTAATTTGTTCACAGCGTCGGTCCATCGCGGCTGCTGACGGTTTCTCTTGGACGTGTTTGACGGGTCCATTATTTCTGATTCTCCCCACATTCTTTTGAGAGTTTGTTTTAAAAAGTAAGGAAACTTTCTGACGGTCCGGATCAGGAAATGAAAGTCATTCTGAAAGGAGTCTTTACATGGGAGTCTTTACATGCAGCATCTTCTTTTCTGAATCTATTGGGAATCAGTCCTTGGAGACCCACATTAAGCTCAGGAAGGATTTTCCAGCAGCTGACCCGTGTTGTTCCTGCTGACCATCCACCTCTGGGATCCACCAGAACCGCCATAATAAAACTCCCTTTAAGCTCTTAATATACGAGCCTCCGGCTCAGACGGGTCTGGAAGGAATGACCACCGGTTCACAGTGGGCACTAAAGCCGGGATGAGGTCTCTGCCTTGACTTTTAATGACACGCCGTCCATCGGGCCCAAAAGAGTTCTGTACTTTCTCCTGCTGCGGCGTGTCTTCCTCTTACTTCCTGTCTGCGCGGCTCACTCCATAAATGGGTTGTAACTGAAGATGCCCGGTGACCCATGTTGTTCTTTCCTCTGTTTGCACTTCCTTAACATTGTACCGGGTCCGTCTCCTGACAAATCGAATGGGTCAGCTTGTCTCCTCGGCTCTGCTTGGCTCTGCTCAGAGCGGGGCGATCGATGAGCATCACAGTTAATACCCTCTCGTGTTTTTGTCGAGTTGTGGAATGTGTTTGTGTTTTTTTGCTGATGGACACGCCCATCTGTTCTCCTCACCAGATCAAGGTTCTGTTCGCCTGGGGAGGACTTGTCGATTCCAGGCTGTTCAAAGTGATCAGAGTCACTGTCCACAAAATCGATAGGCTTCGCCCGCGGCCCCCCTCCCCCCGGTTACTAGACTCCCTCCTTACATCACTACAAAAAGTTTTCCTGTATGTCTTAATGGGAAGAACGTTGGTTCAATCAATACGCAGAACAATCAATGGGCTCATGGGAGCAGCCCGGACCGGGTCCCAATAGTGCTCAGGGATCAGGTTCTGTGGATGCAAAGGTCTGAGGCTGGCGGATCATTAGAGATAACGAGATGATTATTGGCAAACAGGAAAAAGAAAAGAAAAACCTAATTACTGCAAATCTACTGGAAAATAAGGAAACTTTTGGAATTCTATCTAGTTTCCTGTGTGATGATCCACTGACCCGTTTTGATGCTGATGTCTGATGAGAATGAGATATTAGTATTATTATATTATGGGCTGTATAAAAATAACATCAAATGTTCTGCAGTGTTCTCGTGTTTTTTTTATCCAGAACCTAAAACCACCTGCAGATCAGAGGATTAAATCCGTTCACACCGCTGTGACATATTCTCAGAACCCTAAAACATGATTATTATTATTATAATAGGGTCTTATTCCTTACGGCGCCGCAGTTGTAAGTTCAAATCCATGCTTGGTTCCTTCGCTGCATGTCAACCCCCCCCCAAAAAGTCAGGGATGTTATAGAATCGCTGTTGCTGTATCTGCCGAGGATCCATGTTATGTTGACGCGATAACTCGAAAACTGATTATGGGATGATTTACAGATTTTATGGCTACATAGATCTCACTGCGAGGAAGAAGTGGAGTGATTTTGGGAGCAGTCGGTTGTATATTTCCAACACTAGAGGGAGCTTTATTTCCAGAACTCTTAGGATATAATTTCTCAACCGTTGGTCCGATTTAGTCCAAATTTGGTGCAGAAGAATCGAGTCGAGCCGATCCGACTCTTTATAATCAGACTTTACTCTAGTAGCTCTTGTTTGACGCCAAAGCCCTACACAGGGTCTCTGACCGCGTGAACCGTGAACCGTGAGCACGCCGTGAAGAAATACCAACCGCTGAAAACACAAACACATGAATTTAAACACGAAAACTTCTGGAGGGAAACGGTTTGAGCAAAAGGTGCGTTTATGTTATCGGGAATCTATAACTGTTTGGTGTTGGAATCGGACACTTGTAGCAGCAGCTTCTCCGACTTCAGCCGCCTTCAGAGCGGAGAATTAACGGTGACCTTCCCCGTGTGCCTGCCGTTAATAACGGACTAATAAAGAGCCCATTAGCTCCTGAAAGCCTCCCGATCGATAGACTCACACATTCAGGTCTTTAGCCCAGGACTCATCGGGCGTCACAGGGGGCTTCTGTCTGCTCAGCAGAGACGAAGAGCTATTTTTACTCCGAGGAAAGAAAGTATTGTCTTACAGAACCAACAAACATGAAAGCGTCTCTGAGCGCTGAGACTCAGACCACCAGAAGGTCCGGAGAAACCGGAGCAAAGTCATATTTAAATAAAAAGGTCTGGAGTTCTACTGCATGTTCACAAGTTCATCATACAGATGATGATGATGATGATGAGGGTGTAACCTGAGAGTCACTACCAAACACTTTATGTATTTGTCCGGTTAAACTGATTCATGTTGTGTCTGCAGAGAACACTGATGGTTCTGATCCAGTTTGGATTGGTGACACCTGCAGGATTGAAAAAATACCCTTTTTTAATTTTCCTTTTATTATTGATGCAAAATGATCGTCACCAAGTAACAACAAAAGTATTCAGGGATGATCCCAGCAATCACCCAACAAACATCGTCTTCTTCTTCTTCTCCTCCTCTTCACCTCTGCTGCAGGAAACACCCTCAGGGATATTTGTAATCTGATTACACAGGAGGTTATAAACCGAATGAAAGTCTCTGACCTGACCAACAAAAAAGACCATTTTATTATTCAAAGTTACCAAAGTAAAATAAAATGTCTCACTAACTGTGAAAGTATATAAAAATAATATATATATATATATATGTAATAAAGTTAAAATAACACAGGAATAAACTCGTCTGTGTATCTGTGTGTGTGTGTGTGTATGTGTGTATGTGTGTGTGTGTTTGTGTTTACGTGTTTGTGTGTGTGTATGTGTGTATATGTATGTGTGTTTGTGTATCTGTGTATATGTGTGTATGTGTGTGTATGTGTGTGTGTGTGTGTGTACATGTGTGTGTGTGTATGTATGTATGTGTATATGTTTGTGTATATGTGTGTATATGTGTGTGTGTGTGTACACGTGTGTGTACACGTGTGTGTGTGTATGTATGTATGTGTATGTGTATGTGTATATGTGTGTGTATATGTGTGTGTATGTTTGTGTATATGTGTGTGTGTGTGTATGTATGTGTATGTGTATGTGTATATGTGTGTGTATATATGTGTGTGTGTGTGTGTACGTGTATATGTTTGTGTATATGTGTGTGTGTACATGTGTGTGTGTATGTATGTATGTGTATATGTTTGTGTATATGTGTGTGTGTGTGTGTGTGTGTGTGTTCCGTCACCTTACTCAGTGTCAGTGTTGCAGTCATTCTGGCTACTGGCATCCTGTCACTGCGGTGGACTTACCGGCATCATTGCCCCTCCCTCCCCAGCCAGCTCTTTAATTACCCTAGTCTATTGATTGTCCGGGGGACGCGTTGCTCTGGAGCTGGAGCCGGGTCGCACCAGTTAATGACTGATTATTCCAACATGGGCCCTTGGGAGCAGAGAGTCGGTGTGGGGACAGAGGAGCCGGGAGCGCTGGGCCTCGGAGCGACGCAGCGTTTTCACCTTCTACCAGTCAGTGTTTGTGTTTTAACAGATAAGACAGAGAAAGAAGAAGATTTACAAAATCCTGATTCATTAAGTGATAAATTATCGTGTGTCCCAGGTGTTGGAGGACACAGGAATAAATGTTACAGAACATTACACAAGCAGAACACTTTCACTTAAATAATAAAAGAAATGCACTGGAGACAATGTCGATAATTAATTCAGAAAAGAATGTTAATCTTTTTCTTTTTTTCAGAAAAACAATCCGCCATTTTGTGTCAATCAAAGGGAAAAGTCAGAAAGCTGTTGACAGATTTGATCGTGCCGTATCAACACCTCGTAGTGAAATGTTTTCAAAACTCAAACGACTCTTCCTCATTACTGAAGCAGAGCAGACGAGGCTGCGAGGGTCTCTCTCTGTGCAGCCGGCGGTCTGCTGAGTCAGCAGGGACCGTCTCCAAAGTGCAGAACGGACAATAAAAAGTATAAAAAAAATGCAAAAGTGCATCCTCACTAAAATCCTTCCTCCCATCAGCGAAGAGCTGTTTGCATCTCAGCAAAGTCACTGCATGTTTGTGGACCTTCTCCAGCGTCCGTCACGGCGAGGATCATCAGCCTCGTTCTGGTAAACCAGGAAAACAAGTCACATGGAAGCGGATGACATCAGACGAGTGAGAGGAAGCGGCGTTGTGAGGAAAAGAGGTGTTGATGGGTGAGAGGCTCCCTTATGAACTCTTTTTGTTCCTGATCATCACTTCCTGCTGGTTCACACTTACATCATACATCACACTCTGCCTGATGTGCGAAACAGTCGGCGACTCATCATTCTTATCTTTAATGTTCACGAGCAGAAGGAGCATCACTTTATGTTGGCCTCCTCTCCTCCTTGAGTCCCATCCACTCGGCGCCTCCAGAACTGAGCTGGAGAGGAGGGAAGACTCCTCTTCCTCTGTGAGGAACAGTCATGGGCTTCAGAGGAGACTGAGTGACGTCTGACTGTCAGAACGGAGGAGAAAGTCCTTCATCTCTGCTCTCCTCCTGCTCCTCTCTCTCTCCCTGTCCCGTCTCCTTCCCTCAGTGAGATCACCTTTGGGGAAATAAGGCGGCGTTCAGGAGGAGTGATCTTTACTCATCGCTACTCTGGGACGGAGACGAGTCCAACAACATGAAGTGATGATTGCTTAATATTGGGAGAAGAGAGTGACGTAGAGCGGTTAGAGCGGTTAGAGCGGGGGGGGGAAGTTGAAACCATCATGGCGCCGCTGACACACAGGAGGGCGAGAATGATGGAACCTCGTTTGTTTTAATGCTTTAATGTTTAATTCCTTTATTTCACATTTGAACTGAAACAATAGCAGCAATGCCTTCCTGACGGAACCCTCCCCATTTATCCGGGCCTGGAACCGTTTTGAGGCTGGGGTCAGTTTCGTCCAGTCAAATCTGTAAAATATATAAACGGTTGAGATTCACTGGTAAAAGTAAATTCTAGAACTGGATTCATTAAGACTACGGAACATTTTAGCTTCACTACTGGACCGACCGTTGAAACGCTCCAGCGCTAATTCCATTACAATGTTTGAAGCTGCTGCTGTGGCAGCAGGAGAGAGGGTCAGTGAAGGACAGCTGTCAATCAAGAGGGATGTAGGACAGCAGCAAACAGGAGTCGAAGCGACAGGTGATGATTAATGTCGGTCAACTTAAAACATCTTCATCAGTTTGACCACACAAGAGCAACGACCGACGGGGAGTGTTTACAAAAGAAAGAAAACAACAGATAGACGGGTACACACAAAACACAACCGAGTACACGCGGGTTTAATGTGTGTCGTTTGTTTGATGACGTTGTTTGTCTATTTGCCATCATAGAGATTGACGGCATCTACGTTATTAAGTTTTTTATTTGTCACAAAGGATTTAGCGATTGAAATATTTGTTGTTGTTGTTGTGTAAGTTTGTATTTATTACTTTAGCATATGAGTTGATTTTAAAAGGATAATCGTGACGTCGCTACTCCACATGGCTGATTATTTTATTTTAAATGCTATGGAACACGTAATGTCACCAAAACCTACCTCTTGGTAAAATTTCATGCAAATCCGTCCTGCAGTTTTCCCATAATTCTGCTCATAAACAAACAAACAAACAAACAAACAAACAAACAAACAAACAAACAAATGCTCAGAAGTGACAACAGAACCTACTTGGTGGAGTTAATACTAAACCAATTGGAGTAGTAATAATAATAATAATAATACATTTAGTGACATCACATCATTACTGCTGCATTTGTTTCTTTGATTCCTTTGATGTTCTTTTGGGGGTGGAGCTGGGGACTCAGCGGGCTGAACAGAGATGCTGAAGTGGAAGGTGCAGGAGATGAGCGGCTACAGAGGGATACTCAGAGAGTTTGTTGGAGTTGTCGGTAGATTAAGAGGCTGGTAATAACTCAGACATTAAAGGAGGAATCTGCGGGACGTTTTCCTGGACCTCGGGTTCTGTTGGGTCTTTTTCCTTTGATGTTTTATTAGGCGGACGTTTGTGCCTTTCTAGGTTCTTTTTCTTGTTGCTAATTATATTTGTGAAACACCAAACCAGGGTACTGAAGTAACAGTATTTGAGAAGGTCTTCGGTTTAAGGTCAGGTGCATTATGGGACACATTTGGTGCTTATGTATACACTATAAATACGTTGCACGTTTTAAGTATCTGTCTGGGATGGCGTCGGTATTTCAAGATTGACTTAGTTGATTATGACTTTTACCTCAAAATCTCAAACGTAAACAATCTAGTTACATCGCAGTGACAGAGTCATGTGACAGAGTCATGTGACAGAGTCATGTGACTTAAGGGTGGCGGCGTCGACTCTGAGCGTGGCCGAACTGCTTTAATGCATTTTTTTTTAATGAAACAGTTTTAGCTGAGAGCGGCGCTATGTTGAGCTTAATTTCATCTAAGATTTATTTAACAATCCACATTTCTATTTAAATCAACAGCCACCGCTCCATCAGGGGGCTAGAACCAACCGAAACCCCCACGGAGTGTTCATACTGACCACTGGGGGTCTCGACCCGTCTACCGGGCTCAGAAACCAGCAGGACGTCAATCATCAAGATATTGACTGCAGCCTCTCGCTGTGAGGCGAGGCTGGGAGGAACATCTCAAGTCCAGATAATGGTCACCTGGGGTCTGGTACCATGAAGAGGTCAAAGTTAACCAGGTCAGTGGTTTCCAGGTTGCAGGGAACCGGTTCCCCGAAGCCGTTCCCATCAGGACTGAAAACGCGGGATGGATGTTTGCGCTGCGAGGTTACCGACGACCTCAGATTTATGAGCGGTTCTGAGTGAACGCCGCACAAGAGCTCACTTTGTGTCGCTTTAAGGGAAGTTCTGTTTCACGGGTTGATTGTTCTTTTCACTCCGCGCTGAAAAATGATGCAAATCTTTTGAAAATGATGAGTGTGAACATTTGAGGGTTTATTTTCTCTCGGGCAGCGTGAACTTTGTCGGAGAGGAGAAAGCAGAAGTGAAGCGGGCGGCGACGGCGCCGGCGCCGGCGGCGGTGGCCCATACAAAAGGAGAGCCTTTTGCAAACACATGCATCTGATTAATGTTCCCCCACGTTACATCCATTACTGCCCGCTGAAGCTGTGCGCTCACAAAAAGCCCGTCCTCTCAAGATGGAGTGTCCCGCTGAGGAAAACTGTTTTTGACTGCAGCGGGTGAATATTATGGCAGTAATGAATTAACGGGCTTTAATAATTATTTAAACACTCCAAAGATCCACAAACTTTTTTCATGGAGTCATTACGCATGAGGCCATGAAGTGCAGGGTCCTCCTTCATCACTCAGAACACTTTGTTACCTGTGCGCTTGTGAATTATGAGATAAGCAAAATTCATTTGTTGTGCTGTTCGTTGTTGATCACAAGATAAACACCGCTGAGTAAATAAAGTTTGTTTGCTCCAATGTCTGCGAATACATAATTATTGTGTCTCTTTCCAATCATAATTAGTTAAAAACAACAACAGAGATTAAGTAATTGGTTTTTCTAATCTAGCTTTTTGTCCTAGGTGTTCCAATTCATCTCTTTTCATATTCCCTCTCTCTCCCTCTCCCAATCTCTCTGTCTCTCTCTCTCCCTCTCCCTATCTCTCTCTCTCTCTCTCTCTCTCCCTCCCTATCTCTCTGTCTCTCTCTCTCCCTCTCCCTATCGCTCTGTCTCTGTCTCTGTCTCTCTCTCTCCCTATCTCTCTCTCTCTCTCTCTCTCCCTATCTCTCTCTCCCTCTCTCTCTCTCTCCCTATCTCGCTCTATCCTCTTTGCCTCCTGACTGAATGAAATATTTGTCAAAACAGTTTATTTACTTAAGCCAAATATTTCTTTGTATATCGTTTATGGTGTGAAAAAGTACAAACATTATTTAGGAATGATGATAATAGGAATGTGTGTGTGTCTGTTTGTGTGTCTGTGTGTGTGTGTGTGTGTGTGTGTCTGTGTCTGTGTGTGTGTGTGTGTGTGTGTGTGTGTGTGTGTGTGTGTGCTACTATTGGCTGAAGAAAGACTGAGAGGGGCGGAGACAGGAGGTGATGGAGAAGTGAAGAGGAGATCAGAAGGAGGTGATGGAGAAGTGAAGAGAAGGTCAGAAGGAGGTGATGGAGAAGTGAAGAGAAGGTCAGAAGGAGGTGATGGAGAAGTGAAGAGAAGGTCAGAAGGAGGTGATGGAGAAGTGAAGAGAAGGTCAGAAGGAGGTGATGGAGAAGTGAAGAGAAGGTCAGAAGGAGGTGATGGAGAAGTGAAGAGAAGGTCAGAAGGAGGTGATGGAGAAGTGAAGAGAAGGTCAGAAGGAGGTGATGGAGAAGTGAAGAGAAGGTCAGAACTGCTCCAGGTCCCGTTACTGCATCCATTGCTTCGTTAAAGTGAAGTTGTGGTGGGATTCATCTTTGTTATAGCCAGCTGTACATTTGTTGGGGGGGCCGCCTCTACGGGGGCTGGTTCTGCGTGGTCTCATAATAGCCGAGGAGTTTCATTTTACAGGACCACCCTCTTTTGCAGATGCTGCTCACTTTAATGCTGATGCCCCCCCTGATGGCGGCACTAACATACCTGCTGGTGTCCAGAACACAGGAGGACTCTGCGCAGGTTTTGATTGGAGATCCAAACCTCATGGACCCTCTGAGATTCTTTTAAGGGCTCGGAGGAAAGCGGGCTGGGATCTTGTCGTATTTGAAGAATGGTTTAATATGGGTCGGTACCGAACGACGCGGCTTCGGGGACGTTTTTCCCGCTCAGCGAGGGCCAACTTCTCTGCTTTAAAAACACTGTTTGGCGTTTCATTATTTCTTCTCAACCTTCCGTGTCACAGGCATGTTGCAGGTTTCCATCTGTTGTTGAGTGATGGCAGCCTTTCCCACAAACAGTCGCCCTGTGTTCTGAGTCCGAGGCCGCCTCCTGAGTCGGAACATGAGTAGGTACCTGTCCACCGTAGGTGCATGATTTATGATGGCGGCGTCTCATTTGTGCTCTCTATGCAGAACAGGTGCACACTCTGTGTACTTCTGTACCTGCCTGGACCTGGCGGTTCTATTCTTTCCTGCTTTTTCTATTAAAGCACCGCTGGAAAAGCTATGAGTCACCGGGCGGATCCGTGATTCTGGCTCTCCTAGGGAGAGGGCCCGGTTTCATTATGAGCAGAAACTCTTCAGTTTCATCTATAACCTGTGGGTTTGACTGTAATCTTAAAATACCAATAAAAATAAGAGTTTTTACCGACAGAACTTCTAACATTCTATCTCAGTGGAGCAGTGACATGCGGTGAGGTTCTGACCCGTTCAGAGTCAGATTCACAAATATATGAACCCAATAGAGGAGCTAAAAATCGGCATCAAATACCAGCTTGCTCACTGACTACTGGTAATTAACATAACTGTAATTACTAAATAATAAACTATCAACAATAAGTCACATTTAGTCATAAGAAGAAAGAGTCTGTCTATTTAAAAATTGTTCAAAAACCTTTTTTTCCTGCCTAGCAACAACAATCCCCAAAAATCTGATTGGATAACTCTGTTTGGATGTTTTCAGGACAGTAAATCTTTCTCCTCAAAATTAGAGATAGAAGAGAAGAATTATTAAATGAAGGAAAGTAAATATGACATTTGAAATGCTGATGTGGTGGTTCTTTCCTGAAGACCCCGAAAGGGTCCCCTCTGGGTTGGAGAGTTCCTGTCCTCGAGCAAACAGGATGCAGTGCTTATGACATCATGCATCACGTCGTCACTATGTAGAGTTTGATTGGCAGGAGGGACGTAACCTGCGTGGATGGATGTGTGAACACAGACGCGGGTGAAATTAACGTACATTATGTGTGTGATTGACTTTTCTATGTATCATAGCCTACAGATGGACGGAGGAGAGAGACGGACCAGCCTAACCCTAAATATCTGCCTGAAATGTGAAGGAATTTCCTCCAGACATTCCTGAGACGTTGACAAGAAGCAGATGGATGGTTAGCTCAGAAACAGTAATAGCTTCAGAAAACCACGGCAGCAGGGAGGCATGAAGGAACCGTCTAACCAACGAGGAGACGGACGCATGAGGTCTGACGGAGACCATCAATCACTGCGAGCCCCAAGTCTCAGGAGAACAGGATGCAGGTAGAATGAGACATGACATCATTTTTGAATTCAAGAAATCTTCATTTAAAAATGAACAAAATCGGCTTTTTTTTCTCCTCATTTTTCTGTTTTTCTTTTCGGTGGTTCTCCTCCAGGATTCTGTTTGTTCCTCCTGAGGAGAACCGGTAGGAGCAGCTGATGTGTTCAAATAAAGTTAATAATAAAATGAATCTATCAAATGAATGTGACGTTTCTTTAATTGCTTTGTGCCGACAGAGGTCCAGTCTTTACCCAGAGAAGAACCAGAACCGGTGAACCTCGCCTACTGAGTCATTATTTTGTATTTTTTAATGGACTAAATAGTGACTGTCATCACAGAACCGCTGTCCGCTCACTAGAATGACGCTGAAACAAGAGGTCGCCTTGCGAGGGTCTAAGCTGAGGGTTGCAGGAGGCGGGTGGGGGGAGGTGGGGGGAGGTGGGGGTGTATGATGGCGGCTCTGCCTCTTCAGAAGAATGTTCAGACAAAGTGTTGCTGACAGGCAGTTGAGGGCTTAGAAGCAGCCGTGCCCTGCAGGTCTCCCCTGGGGGGATTTATTAATGCCTCCCATAGATACATCCGGCGCCCCGCAGCCAATCCCATCCTCTGATGATGAAGCCACACGCCGCCCTCTGATTGGCCGTGAGGAGCTCACCAAGGTCTAAGATAGAGCGGCGTGGGCACAGAGTGGGGTTTGCAGCAGGACGAGGACGATGTTGGGAGTGGGCATAATTGGACCGTCGGGAGGCGTGGTGATAATGGCGTTCGGAGCGAGGCTGCTCAGGGAAGACACTTTAATTGAGAAATAAAAGACTTGGTTCCAAGGGCACTTTGCAGGAAAAGGAGACGCCGGCCACAAATGCTTGCTCAGGGTAATTACCAAACAACCGCGTGCAACCCTCTGGTCCGCGTTTACAACGGCGTTTACGAGACAGCCTGTAATTTATGTCTAATGGTGGTTAACAACTTTATTAACGCCTCAGTGGCAGAAGGGAGCCAACAGAACCGGGCCTCTTCAGAGATCGTTCGCCTAAGCACATTTCCCCGCCGTTGTCCATGATCACATTCTCAGAACCTGATTGGACCGAGAGTCATCAAAGTGTCCAGAGACTTACTCCGATCAAATCACAGCTGCAGGTGACCAGAAGGAAGATTTATCTCATCTTTGTTTGTTTGTTTGTTTGTTTGTTTTTATGTCTGTCTGTTTGTTTGTCTGTTTGTCTGTGAGCAAGATTACAGAAAAACTACAGAACAGAATATTACCCAGAGGTAGGTTTTGGTGTTGTTACGTGTTTGGCAGCATTTGAAATAAGATAAAATAACAACAATAACAATAATAAGAGCACAGACCTCCACCAAGGCTCAGCAGAACCCGATGTTTACTAAACATCCCTTCAGATTCCTCCATTAAAGTCTGACAAAACTCTCTGAGTATATCTCAGATAGTCTGCAGCCACTCGTCTCCTGCAGCATCCTCTTCAGCGTCTCTGTTCAGCCCACTGAGCCCCCAGCTACACCCCCCAAAGGAACATGAAAGCAAAAAGGCCCAAAGGCAGCAATAGCCTCATTATGATGTCACTACTCCAAAATGCTATAAAGCATCTGAGAGATACTCAGAGAGTTTGTTGGAGTTGTCAGTAGATTTAGAGGCTGGCAATAACTCAGATGTTTTCCTGAATCCAGGGTTCTGTTGTTTCTTGGTGGAGGTTTGAACTCTCTGAGTTCTTTCTCTCGTTTAAAATACAATAATACATAATGATGACAGATATTTACTTGTTTGTAAAATGTTTGTTTCTCTTCAGGATGACTGAGAAGAAGAATTGCTTTGTTCTTATTCAGTATTATTATTATCCATTATTATATTATTGTCCTGCCCCGCCTGATCACCACTCGTGGTAATCAAACCATAATGGGACTTAATTCCTGAAATAAATGCCTGCAGACTAACGTGTTCCAGTTATTCCGTTTGGAAACAGAACCTTGGCAGCAGAGTCTGGATGGAGCTGAGAGAGTTTACATGGAGTAAACATGCTGCATAGGAACCAGCGCCGAGGTTTGGGTCGTTTCCAGGCTATTATTACAGGATCGAGTCTCAGAGGAGTTCTGTGTGTCTGCCTGAGAACCCTCTCTGAACCAGCCTGGAACGCCGGCTGGTTTGATGGAGCGTTAGAACATCCAATCACAGCCTCTCTCACTCACTTACCTTCACTTTCACCAAGAGGTACTTGGGTTCAAGTCTGCTGTTGTTCCATTGATTGAACCAGGCCATCAATAGCTTTCAGATACAGCTACCTGTGTGAAGAGACGCTGTGGACCGTGAACGGCGGCACCTCAAAAGATTCCCTGCTAATACTCTCCTTCCCCAGGTACAGACGGCGCCCTGCTATTATTTCCAGCCCTTTGCCTTCGGCCATTTCTCTCTGTTCTGAGGTGAGAGGGTTTTGTCGCCGCATGAATGCAGAGCCACCAAGACTTCCTGAGAAGACATTTTTCTACGTTTCCCAGTTCAAGGTCACCTGGACAATAATGTAAAAATAAGCCCTGGTGGGGTTGAACCTCATTTGACCCCCCCAGCAGACGCACAAACCAGGAGAGGGGGGGTTACTGGATAGGTTTTTTTCTCAGTGGATCTTACTGAACAGAAGAGTTGGTACCTGCAGGGGGAAGAGGGGGGGGGGGGAGATAGTCGAGGTAGACAGAACACTCTGGAGCTTGAAGGAGAGGCGAGCTTGGCAGCGGTGGCGGCAAAGGTCTCCCTGGTTTGGTCTAATGGCCCCACTTGGCCCAACCCACTGCTGGTGGTCAGATGGCCGGTTCCGCTGCGTGGCAACAAAGCCAGGGGTGGGCTTCACTTTCACTTCAGGCTGTCTTTGTCAAAGACTCTCAATGACTTTCCAAAAATAGGCAAGTGGGAATTGAGCAGAGGGGGAGAGGAGTGTGCACTTGAAGGAGAAAGGGTGAAATAAAAGCTGAGCGTAGGAGCGAGGGAGCGAGGGAGCGAGGGAGCGAGGGAGCAGCATAGGATGTTTTAATGCTGTCATTAAAGACCCCCATTTCCCTTCACAGTGGCCACACAAGGGTCCTTACATTTACAGCAGACTCCAGAACCAGAGAGAGGCCGCCTTCTTTTGTGTGGGCGGCAACCGTAAGCGTTTACCTGCAACACTTTGAACGGCGCCGTGGTCAAGGATGCAGAACGAAACAGCGGCACAGAGGCGGCGGGGTTCCCTTCAGCCAATCAGACGAGGGAAAGATGCTCCACGCCACGTTTCAAAGACTGCTCTTCATCTGAGACGTCTGATGTGGGAATACGTTTGCCTGGCAGGCAGAGTTTATCTCAACGTGGCAGACAGGATTCCACAATTAAGATATTAACACCACCGACGCCCGGCGGGCCCCGCCTCCAGACGCCCCGTCGCCCATCGCTGCCTCATCCCCGGAGAACAAGGCTGATAATTGTTAGAATTCCCAGCAGGCATTGGTGAGGGTATTATCTAGTGTGGAGGTAACCGTGGCGCCCCTGTCTAACACTGAGAGCCCCCCTCCTCGCGTTCATGAATCCTCATGAGGTCACACGGGTTTGGACCAATCACGAGGAAGAAGGACATTCGCTGATAAATAACAACATAGCAGGGAAGGAATGATCTGCTGGCGTGTGAGACGGCGAGGCGCGTGTTAACGTTATATTCCTTATGTCGGAACATAATGTCAATAATGTCGGGCCTCCTCAGGTTCTGCCCTCAGGCCCGGATGAATGCTGGGATAGTGGATAGACTTACTTTGAGATAATGAATATCTCTCTTTCTCTTAATATTTGTCACACCTGGACTTTTTGTGTTCAGGATCATTTACCTGCTGGCCCGGCGCTCCCGGAGCCTTCAGTCTGATACTGATGCGTGCGCCCTCACCTCCGCCGGCGTGCAGCTTCCTGCCGTCACACGCAGTTAGCATTAATAAGCATGTTGGAGGTCGTCTCCGTCCCCTTTAAGCCCCTCCCACGGCAGCGAGAGCTTGTATTTAAATGGGCATGTTTTCACAGACCACAAGTTGGTGTCTTTTACAACCTGTTATCTCGTTGACCTTCAAATCTCCCGTGGAGACCCTGCGCCATCGTCCAGTCAGAGTGGGCCGGCATCAGTTGGACACTTTCCTGGATCCCGCTCTTCTAATGAGGGCTATCAGAACTCTGGCACAGCTCACCGGCACCGTGCAGCGCCACAGAACTGTCCCACGGTTTCGGTCCAAGGAAATGATCCCCAGAAGGTTTGGGTTTCATGATCACATTTCAAAATATGCTCATTATTTTCACGGTTATATTTATTCCAAAAGAACCTCGGTGATTCAGCTTATTTGTAAATAACAGGGGTCTTTGTTTGCAGAGAGGCTTTTTTTTCCAATGTCACATCAAGCCGCTATCATTTCCCGTTGACTTTTTTTCTCCACCCTTGTTAGTCGGTGCAGCACACTCACCACCGGTCCCGTCTTCTCTTCGGACAGCGTCGCGTCTGAAATAGATTTTAGGTGAAGAGGCGGTGACATTGTTCCTGGAGGATTTTAAAGAACACAGGAACCCCCAGCATCCTCCGCTGAAAACACTGACAGGGATGATGCACCCGCGGACGAGGTTTTCAGGGATCCTAGAGACTCATTACGTCGTCACGCAACATAAAAAAGACAACAAAAGTCGGCGTCGAGGGTCCTCTGTCAGCCCCGAGTCCCCCGACTCTTCCTCGGCTGCAGCCTCCATCAATGTGTGTAACGAGAGAGAGGCTGGAATCTGGGTGAGAAGTATCGATTGTCTCCACAGCAACTTCTTCTGAGAGGACTGATTCTGTCCGTCACACTCCCACACAGAACACACACACACACACACACACACACACACACATACACACACACACACACATACACACACATACACACACACATACATACACACATACACACACACATACACACACAATCATACACACACACACTCATAGACAAACACAAACACACACATACACACACATACACACACACATACACACACACTCACAGACAAACACACAAACACACACATACACATACATACACACATACACACTCATAGACAAACACACACACACACACACACACACACATACATACACACATACACACATACACACTCACAGACACACACATACACACACACAGACAAACACACTCACAGACAAACACAAACAAAAACACACACACACACACATACACAGACAAACACACACTCACACACACGCAGACACAAACACACACACACACATACACACTCACAGACAAACACACACTCGCATACACACACACACACACAGTCACACTCACACACACACACACTCACACTCACACTCACACACACACACACATATATACACACCTTTACACACACACACACACATACACACAAGCAGACAATTAGCTCAGACAGCGTCTGCCACCCTGGAGGCCGGTGTGTGTGTTTGTGTGTATGTCTGTGTGTATGTATATGTATGTGTGTGTGTTTGTGTGTATGTCTGTGTGTATGTATATGTATGTGTGTGTGTTTGTGTGTATGTCTGTGTGTATGTATATATGTATGTGTGTGTGTTTGTGTGTATGTCTGTGTGTATGTATATGTATGTGTGTGTGTTTGTGTGTATGTCTGTGTGTATGTATATGTATGTGTGTGTGTTTGTGTGTATGTCTGTGTGTATGTATATGTATGTGTGTGTGGGTGTGACATCCTGCTCACTGGAGTGTAAAAGGTTTGGCGTTAGACCGTTACCCTCGGTAGAGTCTGTCAGCGAAGGATCTCCTGTGAACCCGCGCTCACGTCCTGAATGACTTTGTGACTTCCTGGCAGGATTCTCTGGTGACCAATCTTTGTCACACTGAGCGGGGACGCCGTAAAAAACAGACTGACTTCTGGGAACTCTGCCGGCCATCCGTCCGCTTTAAGCCGGTATTGTCCGGATTAGAAACGGCGTGACGGTTCACCGGCGCACAACAAATCAAATCAAACAAATATTTACTAACATCTGCATTAGAACTCGCCAACGTCGCTTTTAGCTCGCTAGCGTAGCTGTTGGCAGCACGTAGCATTGAGCTACACAGCATGATGCCTTCAATGTCTATTCAGTGACAAAGAGTTTCGGGTGGAGCAGAATTGCCATCAAGATGTGTTCAATGAAATCTTGTATTCATAAATGTTTTATTCGGCGAGAAACTTGTATAAAAGTTTTTTGAAGGAGCAACTTGTAGATGTTTTCATGGCGACATGAAATTTGTTTAAAGTAATGTAATATTGGATTTTGTCCGTATGGTTAGCCATAAGTAGCTGCATCCTGTAGCGTCCTCCGTCATGGCCCCTCGCTGAGAGCTCAAAGGATCCCCCTGTTATGTCTCAGGGTCACAGCGCTGACCTTGACGCAGGAGACTGGGGTTCGAAAACCGGTCAAAAAGATGGCGTGGCAGAAATCCAGTCTGGACCCTTAGGGCGAGGTCCTAAGTTCTACCAGCCGACCCAGCCACATCTAGCGCCGGGCCCAAGCCCAGATAAATGCGAGGGTTTTGTCTGGAAGTAAAGAAACCGATGACTAATTAATGTGTAGAAGGAGACGATCCGCTGTGAAAAAAGAAAAGGGGGAAAGAGCGGAAACAAGTGGGCTGCTCTGCATGTAGGAGAGGACGGAGATGATGGAGGCTTTACCCACCAGTGTCTCACACTTATTTCACGGGTCTGTGCTGATGCAGAGGTGAGCTCTCACCTAATGACGACTGAAACTCTGGGAACGTGTTTTTATTAAATCCTCAGCTCCTCCTCGGAGCTTCCAGCCGGCTTCGCTCCAACCTCTCAAATGAAGCTTTTACTGCTTCTGGCGCCTCATCCTTCCGAAGCATATCGTTGTGAATAATTAGGAAACACGGAGCGCTCCTCTTGTCTGATTAATGCGCGCCGCACGGCGCTAATGTGCTCCCACTTCCTGCATTGAAAGGAAAGAGATGAACACCTTCCTAGAGTTTCATACAGAGACAGGGATAAAAACACAAACGCCTTTATGCAGATCCAGACGTGTGGAGCGAAGGTGTTAATTGACAAACCAGCCAGGCAATTATTGTCGGTTGACCTCATAACCAAAATGTGTTTCTGATTCTCATGCTTCAGGAGGCCCGTTGTGAAGGAAGCCGTGTTTTAAACTGTTTGGACAGAACCTTCTTGGGTCCACAGGGGCCCGTTCTCCATCGGGCCAAAATGTAATCCACGCTACATCGAATGAAAATGAATATTTTCTGCTTTCTTTGTGTTTCATTCCATTACAGAATAACAGTTATTTAAACCGACGAGGAAATGATGTTCTTGTAATAATTTAGCCTGGAGGTCCACAGAACCTCTCCAGGATTCTAACGCATCACATCCACATTCTCATGCAGAACACTTCTCCGACTGCGAGCGGATTATTGGATTTTTCACAAGTCTGTATAAATGTCTAAACAATTCTGTGATAAAGGGAGTGAGATACGACTCAATCCAGAAATTAAACTGAAGGCTCAGTCTTAATACGTTCAGACGCCTTTTATTCCCAGCAGAACCGGTTTTGGGCGGCGGCTCGGCAGGATGGCTAGAAATGTCAGTGGGAAGACGGGTCGGGGTTGAGCCTTACGAGATGAAGATAGCTCCCGCCGCGTGTGGGTGGAGATGTGGGGGGGGTACTGTGTGTTTGTCCAGCTGATTACTATCCACACACACACACACACACACACACGCACACGCGCACACACACACACACACACACACACACACTGCCCGGGGATAAAGTCAGCCATGACAGCGTTCTAATAACGGTTCACCTTTATCAGGAGGCACAAATGTTCACGTTGTGTCAGTTTCTTTCCGCAGCACGAGTCACATCACAAACCCAGACAAACATCAAGTGGTGCAGTAAATTGGAAATTCTTTTTTTTTCCCGTATCTAAATCCTTTGAATTCTCCAGCTCCCCAAAGTAATTAGAGTCTCCGGCGAGCGGGGTTCTTAGGGGTGCCCAGAACCCCTCCACTCAAAAGGAGGGAA
>VRLP01006858.1:0-25417 GCA_009660295.1 Lophius piscatorius | reverse complement strand
GAAGGAGAGGTTCAAAAATGCATTAAGGCAATATCTGATTTCTCACAAACGATTACACTTTCTCTTTCTTCTCCCTGTGTCCTCCTCCTCCTCCTCCTCCTCCTCCTCCTCCTCCTCCCTGTAGAGTGAGATGGTACGGGAGCTGGACGGCCACGTTTTGAAGTGTGTGAAGGATCAGAACGGTAACCACGTGGTGCAGAAGTGTATTGAGTGTGTCCAGCCTCATGCACTGCACTTCATCATAGATGCCTTTAAGGGACAGGTGAGTGCGTGCACGCACACACACACACACATCTAACACATACACAGACTCAAGCAATATTTCCACATGAAATCACTGAAGCCAGTTTGTGTCTGGCTGACATTGACGCAAACATTCATTTACAGAGCTCTCCAGAATTATTAGCACACTTTGAAAAATAATTACATACAAAAAAGGTCTTTATTGTCTTTGCTCATTAACTTTAATCCCAATTATTCAGAGATATATTAAGTTTAACCCATGTAAGCAATAAAAAAAATGTATAAATTTTTTGCGTAAAACCGATATTTTCCTCTAAAACATTTGCTCACCCTTTAGGAAATCATTTGATTAAAAGGTAACTGAATAATTTATCCAGTCCTATTTTACATGTTTAGGTTCAGGTGTTTGAGTGGGAAATCTTAAATGGTGAACAATGAAAGCAATCCAAATTCACTGGGGTATAAATATGAGGTGACACCCGCTGAATTCGCCTTGGTGTGAGAAACACCAGAGAACACAGCAATAATGTGAAGGGAAACGTTTTAGAGCTTCACAAATCTGGCAATGGAGACAATAAAGTCTTTCAATAGTTCAAAATGTCAGTATAAACAGTTAGATAAATAATTAAAAAGTTTAAAGAGAATGGAGATGTGAGGAAAAAAATAAAATCAGAAATCAGCCTGGAAGAGGACATGTCTGCAAACTGGCCCCATACACTGAGGAAGACGGTTGGACTGGCTAAAGACTCTCCAAGTATTACAGCTAGAGAGGTCAGAGGTCAGTATGACCTTGAGGTCATTAATTAAAGTGGGCCCTGTCAGACCTTCCAGCAGGACAATGATCCGAAGCTTACCTCAACACCAACCCAAGAATGGTTCCGAGATCAAAAAATACAGAAGGGTTTCAGATCCTCTCCATGTGTTTTCAAAACTCCTCACAGACTACAGAAAGAGACTCAGGGCTGATATTGTGGCAAAAGTGGGCGGAGCAAAACATTAAATGCAGGATGCCAACAATTATGGCACACGTGTTTTTGAGGAAAATATTTGTTAAATAATGTATTCTTGAAATAAACGTCTGATTTCTGTGACTAATGTCAATTAAAGATCATGGGTAAAGACTATAAAGACATTTTTGCGTCCCATGCCACTCGTTTTCTTTAAAGGATGTCAATAATTCTGGAGAACTCTGTACTTGTTTGTACTTGCAAACTGTCACTTCCTTCAGACACCAAGCCCAGTCACCATTGTAGCGCAGACACACCTACTCAGTCCCTTCCAGGGACAAGATTCGTTGCCATGGCAACACGTACCTCGGCTCTTTGGCAGCCGCCATTGTCTATCCACTGGCTAAATGTTACATTAGCATAACGTGTTAAACAAAAGACTTGTGCATTCATGCGTGTGCTTACTGTTAGCTGCAAATGAAAGGTTTCAGTTTTGAGGAGTCAGTGTTGAGGAAATCTCACTGATGTGTGAATCTTTAGGCGTCTCAGACAATTACACAATGAGTAGCTGCGTGTTTTCGGATCAATGGTCTTTTGTAGCTGCAAGCATGTTGGGAATTTGCTTTCACTGTGCCTGTGGGGCTGGCCTCATTTATGCCTATCATCATTTGGTGCCGTAACCCTAAGGCCATTCTGCACCTTTAAGTTTTTTGTTCAAGTCACTGGCCGCTGAGACCGCTTGGTGTTCATGTTAGACAAGGAACGACGTCTAATTCTGTGCGTCCCTCAGGTCTTTGCCCTCTCTACTCACCCTTATGGCTGCCGAGTCATCCAACGCATCCTTGAACACTGCCTTCCTGAACAGACGCTGCCTATACTAGAGGAGCTCCATCAACACACAGAGCAGCTTGTGCAGGTATCTCACACACACTCGCCGTCTTTCGTCTTCCACCAGTTTTTTTTTGTTTTTTTTTACAGGATTATGACTCCTCATGTTGGCTAGCATAAAGATGTTCTCAGTCCAGATTTTTGAAGACGTTTGGGTGTTTGATGTGGCGTCAGAAGCGCCAGCTGGTGTTCTCACGTTTTCATTCATGTGTCTGCTTTTCTGTTTTTTCTAGGACCAGTATGGTAACTATGTTATCCAGCACGTTTTGGAGCACGGGCGGGCTGAGGATAAGAGCAAGATAGTTGCTGAGATCAGAGGCAATGTGCTGGGGCTCAGCCAGCACAAATTTGCGAGGTAAAAACCAGTCAGTGCGAGCACACTAAAGGAATCATACCTTATTCCCTTCTCCTTAAAATTCTTTTTTTTTTCTGTTTTAATGCATCATTTCAATTAACTCACTCAATATTCTTCCTTCTCTAGCAATGTGGTGGAGAAGTGTGTGACCCACGCGTCACGGGCAGAACGGGCATTCCTGATAGACGAGGTCTGCAGCCTGACGGAGGGCCCTCACAGTGCCTTATACACCATGATGAAGGACCAGTACGCCAACTATGTGGTGCAGAAGATGATCGACGTGGCAGAGCCCACCCAGCGCAAGATCGTTATGCACAAGGTTGGTGGATAGAACAATGTTGCATGTCGCCCATCAAACTGCTGAGATAACGGAGTGTGTCCCATCTGAAGGATTGTTTTAGAGTTGTAACTGGTCATCTTAGATGTGACAGAATAGGAAATGTTGTGTTTTGTACGAGGAAGTGTTAAGGGAAAAAACAAGAGAATGTTTTTTTTTTTATATATTCATATTTCCTTTTGAGAAAAAAGTCGAAATATGGATTTGTATGACGAGCAGAAGCCGTAGGGAATCGCCACTAATGGTTGTATTGATGGTTGTAGCTGCTACGTTGTGTGGATGAAGGCATACAGAACAAACAACGACCCTGAAGTACTTCACCGCATCCATTGCCCGCTTGGGAGACGGAGGACGGAAGCACAGAAATAAATAATTAAAATTTCCTCCCCTCATTTTTTTTCCCTTATGCCCGGCCCTAATACTACTTAGTTTTGAGAGGAGAGGAGCAAGGTCTTTTTTTATTCTCCCCTATGACGGAGACAAACAACCGAATAGGAACAAGAATGTCAGCACACTACATCCTAAGCACTCATAACAAAAGTTATCCATGTGGCGCTGCGACCTCTCCAGACCAGATGAAGATCTGTCTTGGAAGACGAGTCACTTTCTCCATAAGGGAAAAGAGTCAAAGACATGATCCTGACGGATCGACGAGTAACACCGCTGCACACAGAGCTACATGTTCCACAAACATGTCCCCTCAGTTTTACCCAACTAACTCCATCTGACAGCTGTGTCTCCTCGAATCTCTTGGACAAATGAGAAAAAACTCGCAGCACAACGGTCCAAGGAGCAATCTGGAAATTTTTGATGCTGGCTCTAAGAAATTTCTCAGGCAATCCGTAGCTACTGATGAAACTTAGTTCCACCTCTTTCACCCAGATACAGAAGAATAATTAAAAAGGGAGGAAACGCCTCATATCTGAAGTTTCCCAACTAAGCCACGTCTGTGTGGTTTCCTACTAAAGTTATCAATCGTTTAACTGAAACGCCGTCTCCCCTCAACCGGAGACTCACGCCACCTCCTTCTCAGTATTTCCTTCCTATATGCCGATAACTAATCATGACACTGATCTGAAATTGTGACATCCCTAGTAGTGACAAATGCTCGCTCACAGCGTTTGGAGCGCACACTGCCTGCATCCACGTTGAACATGTCCAACTTGTGTGTTTGTGTCTCCGCAGATCCGTCCTCATATTTCTACCCTGAGGAAGTATACGTATGGAAAACACATCTTGGCCAAGCTGGAGAAGTACTACATGAAGAACGGAGTTGACCTGGGTCCTCTCTGTGGCCCTCCTAATGGCATCATGTAAACGGACTCCTCCCAACCCCTCCAGCTTAAAAGTCATCTCTCCTTTTTCTCCTCCGAAGGCACCCCTTAATCATGGAGGACATTTATTACCCCGTTTGTATTATGACCCCTCGGGAGGAGCCCGTCGCTATGGCAGCCTTAGTTTTTGTTTGGTTCCCTCCCCCCACTCGAGGCCAGGCCTTTTGAACTGGTGGAGGAAGGGAGGTTTGGGATTGGTGAGAGAGAAACTTGTTCCACTCACTACTAAATACCCTTCTTCACCCACTTTTTTTGATAAACTTAATTAAGTTCACGTTTGGCTACTGCTGCACACCCCTCCCTTTCCTCCCATCCTAGCTAATCACCATATGGAGATGGACTGAGTATTTTAAGTTGTATGTCATCACAATCATAGACAAATACACACCAACACCCCATCAGCTAACCAGCAGACAGATCATTTAGCATGGGAGATTCGTTTTCTGGTCTTGCTTCTATAAATATAACGTGTATACTTGGTGTAGACCTTTGCATATATATATAAATATATATATATAAAACTTTGTAGTTTTTCTGGGTTTTGATGTTGAATCTGTATCTATAATGTATCCTAGTAGTGGCCACATACTTCTGACTGTATAATTGTACATTTGTAAACCCTTGTAATGTAAAAGTGCTTTACCACCCTTTTTGGTATGAGAAGAAAAAATGAAAAAAATCTCACTCTGAAAAAAAAAAAAAAAAATCTTAGGGGAAAAAAAATGTATTTCAGTGTATATTCTCACCTCCTTGGTTGTGACATATGAGTTGTTGTATATTGTAAATTGTAATATCAAATTTTTGTTTTGAAAAGCCCTTTCTATACAGCGTAGTACTTGTACAAAGATTCGCCACGCTTGGTTTTATCTTGTCACTGCTTAACTTAAGACGTCGATCTCCCACTGACTCCCAATCGGACACGTTATGTTAGACTTATTGGTGTCTTCTGATTTATGTTGAAGATTTTGTTTTGTTTTTTTTAGATCTTTTTATAGAAATGCTTTACCCCTTGAAATGTGTGTGGGTATGCTGACCGGCTGGGAGAATTAAATTTGACTCATTTAACCTCCCCTGGATTTACCCATGACTGTTTTAAGTGGGATGAACCCATGAATTGTACAGAGGAGATTCTTGTGTTTTTTTGCATTTCTCTAGTGCTGTAAGTGCTGTATCATACTGTCTATGTCCTTTTGGGTGAGAGAGGCAGCCCGCCACGGCGCGGTGTACATTTGGAGCAGCCTTGTGTATATTTACTACGAGCACACCTGTAACCATATGTGTATAGTTAACAGAACCTGTGTATGCTTATTGCCTGGGCAACTATTTTTTGTAACTCCTGTTGTAGATTGTCTCTAAACAATTGTGTGATCTTTATTTTGAAACCAACCTGAACAAAAAAAAACTTTGAAAATTTAACGGTCTCGATGTGCTTCATTGAAGTGTGCGTGCGTTCACACCGGCTGAAACGATAAAGTTAACATAAAACTGCGTTTTTTATTTTTATTTTACACGTCTTCTGGATGAACAGCAGAAATAAAACCATCAATACTCCAGGCATCAAGAAGAAAGTGGCTTAGCGGTGTTTTAGAGGGAACCAAAATCTAAACCCACACATTAATCTAAACTTCTCTCCTTATTTTACCACTGCTGTGAGTAATAACCTCAGGCTCTGTAACCAGACTAACAGACCAGACAGTGACTCTCATCATCCTGTATGAGGAAACGCAAATGCAGACAAAGCTCTGTGGAAACACGAGGATTACATAAGAAGGCTAATCGGAACACGAACCTCTGTCAACATCCAACTGTCCACTTTAATAACATCCCTGCCGCAGATCCTTTAATGTTAACGCCATAAATCAAACTATTTAATGGATCATATCCAAATTTAATACCATCATAAATCTTTTTGTGCGAGGAAGATTGGATTGATTTTTGTGGAGAGGACTGTTACATGTTCCCACCACAAGGGGGAGTTTTAGCTCCAAATTAACAGTTTTTGGGTGATAATTTCTCAACAGTTGGTCTGATTTAGTCCGAATTTGGTGCATATGAATCAACTTAAATACCACGTTACTCTAATAGTTATCATTTTATTCACAAGGGGGAGTTTATTTTTTTATTTCTATGAAAATACTTTTAGGTACATAATTTCCTGACTAGTAAATACTACTAGTAAACTGTATTTATCTTTATTATTGAATCACTCTAGGATCTGATCTTAGAGCATATTATTGACTTCATATAAATAGCTATGTTGAAACAATATGGGCTGTTTGAGGTTATTAATGAGTCACATTTGATCTGAGGAGTTCATTCCCTGTAAATATCATGTATCTAGCCCATATTAAAACATTTTATTCTGGTTGAAGCAGGTTTTTGTTTTTATCGGCACCAAAGTACAAAATTAAAGGTAAAACAAACAAAAATGGGATAAGATAAAAAAACATTACCCAGATAAATGGGTAATGTTGCGTCAGGAAGGTCATCCGTTCTAAAGTCTGTGCCAGATTAGCCTCCACTCTGCTGACCCCTAACCGGACACAGCCAACAGAAATGAAAAGAAGACTTTTCCACTCCGCGTCACTCAATCTCAGAGCATTTTAGCACTTTGAGATTTGATCCAAATGTAAAGCGCGTTATAAATTAAATGTATTATTATTTATTATTATCTTGGATCTGCGGAAGTCTGCAGCAGCCTTGGATGATTGATATTCTGGATGGTTGATTTATGGCTTTCTCCTGACACTGCAGAGTCTTAACTTCATTTATAGGAGCATCAGCAAATTGTGTTTTTCCTCACAACAGCGATCCCAAAGCCATGTAGTGATGTGTTTCCTAGAATCATATCTGTTTCTATACTGATAGATCCAAGTTTATGGACATTCAGTGTTGGGATTTCTTCCAGGTCTTTCATGATAGTTAGGGATGCAGATGGTGAAATCATCTGATTCTTCTGACCATGCGTTGAGAAATGTTCTTAAACCGCTAGGCTATTTAAGCACCATGCGGATCTTCTCTCCATTGCTCTTTGTATTTCTTCAATGGTCTTGAGATGGTTCTGGGTGACACAGCTAAACCCTCTTGCGACAGCAAGCATGGATGTTCCACCCTGGAGGAGCTGGAGTACCTCTTTGGTACCACAACATGCTACCATTACCAAGACTCTGGCAAAGTGCAAGTTATAGTCAACCTCATCAGTCAGGAAGGATGAGGAGAAAGAATTGGTCTGTTTCCACCACCTGCATGGATCTAATTCCCAACAGCCTCATTCCAGGAATAGGGCAATTAAAATAACCCTTTTTTTTTTGGCATGTATACATATCAAGTGTTAGTAATCATCCCACACATTTCTTCAGTTGCATCTGTCCCCCTCAGTTGCGTTGTTCTGATAAAACCCATTTAACAAAAGGTTCCAGTGAGTGACGATGGAGGTTGGCAAAAACTCGAGTGTGTCTGTGTGTTTGTGTTCAAGTGTCTGCTGTCGGGCATCGGATACCTAAACGAGCTGCAGGGGGCATCCTACCCTTGCTCGTTGAGATCCCCCCTCCTCTCTCTCTCTTCAAACACACACACACACACACACACACACAGAGCTCATCTTGCCAGACTCACAGGGCCAAGCAGCGACGCCATACGGAACATCCTGCCCTCAGCGCGGAGGGGGAGGAGAGAGAGAGAGGCTGAATGTGAGAGAGAGACTCTGGCGTCTATCAGGAGGAACCCATCAGGTCTCCAGCACAAGAACTCAGACAAAACAGAGAGAAGACCGATTATCTCCGTTTACCGGTGACCGGGAGCACAGCGGCGCGTGAAGCCTTGGATTAAAAAGCCCGAGCAGAAGGACGGACAGTCTCGCGGAGGGACGGCGCGCGCTGAAGTTGGACAGACTACCGAGACGCCGACTTGCACGCAGCTGCTCCTGCAGCTTCAGTCGTTCCCTTCTCCCCGAACCCCGTGAAGGCAGCGGCGGCCCCGGGAGGCTGTGCCCGCACACCCAGACCATGAAGCTGCCTTGGCTCCTGGCGCTCTCGGCGCTGCTGGCTCACGCCGCCACGGTAAGCCTCGGATCCTTTGTTAACCGGGGAGCTCTCGTGCACACAGCGGACGGGGCTTTTAAGTGCATGTGGCGTTATCGTTAAGTGAGGATGTGATCGGTAGGACATACTCTAGCCTACCCGACCTACTCATCGGCCGTGCGTGACTCCCGTGCACACCCTACCCCAATTTTACGCGCACGAGCCTTTTCGTGTCCCCCCTTCTTCTGCTCCCTGTAACGGGAGGTGAGTGTGTGTTCGCATGTGTGCAAGTGTGTCGGTAATTAGCGGGTTATCTCTAATTGAGCCTGATTACGGGTCTCAGTGCTGAGCCTCCGTTTGTGGTTTCTGTGTCATCAGCTCACATCCTGCCGTTAATTCGAGGGGCTCCACTCTTTCTGCGCCTTAAATGACTTTATTACCGGGTAGTCGCGCTGCAGGACGCGCGTGTGCGTGGAGACTGGATGTCCAACCTGTGATGTGCACGCGCCCTTCATCACTAGATCGGCTAACCTCATTGTTCGGGTGCCAGAATCTGACCAGGGCATCCCCCCTGTGAGATTGTGCGGGCGGGGGTGGGTGGGGTAACGGGAAGTCAACGGCGATGCGGCGCTCAGACGAAGGCTCGGCTCAGATGGAATGATGTCATCGGGAGTTGCGAAGAAGGGAAGCTGATCTAGAATTCGCGAGCCCCCCCCCCCATCCTCTCTCCGGAACAGTCCACGCAGAACTTCACGCGCCCCCCAATAGCACGCCCACAGCTTCCGTTAACGATGAATCCAGATTTATCCTATGAGCAGTAGGAGGTGAGGAAGAGGAGGGCGGAAGTCTATGGAATCATTGACAGAAATGGAATGGGACCCCCCCCACACACACACACACACGCACACACACACACGTACACACACAAACATACTGCTGTAACATCATTATCTGATCTAATATACAACAAACTTGTTGCTTCTCTTTGATCCATCAGTAAATTCATGCCAAACTGGTTTTTCGTCATCAGAATAACAATCTTGTAATTACATTGTAATTACATTGTAATTACATTGTAATCACTTTGTAATTACAACAAAGTCAGTAGCTGGAGTTTTATTGGGTTTCCAGCTGTGTTGTTATTACATTTCACTTTTTGGAGTTTATATTCCGCAAAAAGAAGCAAGACTGAATATTGAACTTGGTTGATTGGAATTAAATTTTCAATTCCTATAAATTTTTATTGGACATTTTGCTGTAAATTCAGGATTTATGCATTTTAATTCATTATATTCCCCCAAAGTTAGGGATAATATTCAGTTTCCTCCGAGTCCACTGCTGCAGATTCATAATTTAATTTCAAAGTGATAACTCAAAATCTATTTAATGGATAATTTTCAAATTTACAGCCACACAGACCTCAGTGATGGAGAAACTGGATTGATTTCGGAAAAGTTTGGTTGTATATTTGAAAACTAGGGGGGGCTTTATCTCCAAAAACTTTTGGGCCATAATATCTCAACCGTCAGTCCAGTTTACTTGTCATTTGCTGCACAGGAGTTCACTAGAGAATATTCTATCTAACGTTTCATATTTTACCCTAAAAGTTCACATTTTACTCATTAGGGGGAGCCTTTTTATGAGAAACACAGTTTTTCTGATATAACTTCCTAACTGTTGATCCGATTTAGTCCAAATTTGGTGCATATGAATCGACTCAAGGAGATCTAGCTGATATGTTTCATCATTGTACTCTAATAATTTCATATTTTACTCACTAGGGGGAGTCGTTTTACAAAAAAAAAGTGGGGTAGTGGTTAGCTAAACCCACACATCGCACTGTTGCCCGATAGCACGAGGGTTCTGAGTTGAAATCCACCTGTGGAGGGTTCACATGTTCTCCCTGTGTTTGCGTGGTTCCTCCTGCTTCCTCCCACAGTCTGAAAACATGCAGCATAGCTATGAATATGTACATTATCACAAAGTGTCAGCACCGTCATGAACCTGCCTAACACCCAATGTCAACTGGGATAGACTCCATTCCTCTGCTCCACTGCTATCAAACAAGTAAAGATACTCTAGTGGCTCCACGTTTGAGGGGTCGATTCCCCTCATAGGACTATTGATTCACAAGCAGTGACATAAAAGGGGGAACTGATCCGCCTGGGTGGAATTTCTCTGAATGTTATCGGGTCTGACTGAGAATAACTTCATTCAGGATTAGGAACATTTGCAGTATGAGCATAATATGAATACTTAAAGTAAAGTAAAGCTCTCTGAGGTAGACTTTGACACAAAACACGGTTAGAAAATTCTCGTAAAAAGCAGAAACTACTTCAGTTGTTACTGTATTTCAGCGGCGCAATTTTTACAGCAAATTAAATATGTATAGGAGTATAACCCGTTGTCATGCAGCGTACCTGAGGCTCTTCGGGACCCCTTGAGTTCCGCACGCTTCTGCAGTTGATTGCCTTGTCCTGCCAAGTTCGCTCTTGCCTTCGTGTCTTTGCCTACACACATTTATGTTAACTACATCTTGGCGTGTCATTCTTCGGCCTCTGCAGTCATGCTACTCTAGTTTTGACAGAGTGGTTTCAACACATCACAACACACACACAACCATAGGAGCACACAGTGATTATTACTAGGTCAGTTGGTTACCGGCTTTTCCGAAGATCCCTGGCCTCCAGCTGACTTAATCTGTCTTTACGTGTACAGATGGAGACAGGTGTAAGTCATGCACACGCACACTTAAATATATACTGTGGCATAGGCTTTGCTAGAAGAGGCAACATACACACACAAACAAACACACACACACACACATCTCAACAGTCTATTAATTACATGGGTCACCTCAAGCCTTGAACCCACAGACATGAGCCACAGTCACATGGATCTGCTGACAAGATCTTTTCTCTAAATGTTTCGTGTGTGTGTGTGCGTGTGTGCGTGTGTGTCTGATCCCATGGAGTGGGGCTTCTCTGTTTATTCCTTGTCAACTGAGTTATGACATCATATCCTGGTGACTATGTTTTACATGGGAGACTGATTTTCCCACAGACATCTGTTGTGTCCCATAGATAGCCAGTTTGTGTGCGTGTGCATCCGTCAGCCTTCGTGAAAGTTGCCACTCTCCATCTGTCTGTGTGTGTGGGCTCAAAAATAGAGAATCTCCAGTGCCAAAGACTTCTAGCCAGCTCTCGCTCCTTGAAGTGTGTGTGTGTGTGTGTGTGTGTGTGTGTGTGTGTGTGTGTGTGGAAGCGTTGTGTTCTTGAGGATCATGTTTAACTCATGGGATGAATCAGTGTTTTGTGCCTATGATAGCTGACAAAGCCCCCCATAGAGATGAAGAAAGAGGGAAGGAGCTTGAAAGAGCAAAAAAATAGGTCGAGTCAGGCGGATTGAGGGAGAGTGTGGAATGCGAGAGGCAATTTGACACAGGAAGCGGGGTCCTTCTCGCTCTCCAGGAGGACAAAGTTCCCTCACAAAAAACACACACTCAAGCTGGCAGGTAGAAATCACTCCTGATGTGAAGGCGGTATTTCAGGTGTGTGTGTGAAATGGTGGGTGAGGGAATGTGGGGGGAGGGGGTCAACTTGGAGTGGTTAGAGGAAATGAAAAAGATCAGGGTTCATATCCGGAGTTGCATTCGAATGCCGGTGTCTGCAGGTGAGCATGGACAGAGAGACAGAATAATAACAGCCCTCAGTGGGAAAAACATCAACATGCCCTCCCTCTTTTCCCTTTTTCCTCACCCCTTCTCCTCCCTTTGGCTATTTGTGTGTGTGTTAATGTGTACACATGCTGTTCATTCATATCTCAAGGCAATTTCTTATCACATGAGAAGGACTGGCCTGGCAGATGTGCCGCATTTGAATGGAATTACTTTTTCTTTCTAGTTTAAAAAGTTTTAGCTTCAGCTGCAAAGGAATGGAATTTGCTGTTGGACTGATAACACTGTGTGGGCACGGAGAAAACTTCCATCACAATACCAGTTATTTCAGAGTGGACTGAAGGAACAATAGGAGCTCAGGGGAGTTTGCAGCAAATTCTGGAGTTCCATTAATTCAAAACAGACTTTAAGCTCAGCCTGGAATAGAAAGACGTATATTCTAATAATGTTGATAAAACCCGTTATATACCCCAAGGGAGCATAAACGGTCCAAGCAGCAATCTCTGGGCCCTTCAACCTTGAATGTCAAAGGCTTACTTGTCAGCTATGTGTCACATCTGAATTGCATTCTAACCACGTCAGTAACTAAGCTTATGTTGTCGTCCCTGAGCGCAAGCAGAACAGTGTTTTCCGCTTAAAGGCTTCCCCTAGTGAGTAAAATACTATATATGCAAAAGAGATCCCCTCGAAACGATTCATACGCACCGGATTTGGAAGAAATCGGACCAAGGGTTTAGAATTTATGGCCTGAAAACCTAAACCTACGGCCTAAAATCAACCCAGTTCTTCCTCCCACTAAAGTCTATGTCGGTATAAAATCTGAAAATCATCCATTAAATGGTTTTGTGAGTTATCGCATTGACAATAAGGATATGTGGACGCTTCAATGACAATTAAATACTATCCCTGACTTTCCGGGAATATCCACAGATCAGCCATAACATTATAACCACTGACCGGTTAGACCAGAGTTACATTGATTATCTGGTTACGATGGCACCCTTCAGGAAGGTTGGATGTATCAGGCAACAATAGAACATTTGTCCTCACATTCAAATTGTTGGATGGCAAATTGTTAAGGCTAGACATCGCGTCAGATCATCACCAGAACTGCAGGTTCTTGTCGGGTGCTGCTGGTCTGCAGTAGATAGTACCTACTAGAACTGTGTGATTTGGGCTAATTTGAGAATTACAATTTTTTTGTACTTCAACTTGAGATCGCGGACTATTTTGGTCGGTTATCCACAGTCTAGTGTGCAACTCCTCCATGTAGAAAGAAATGAGCGTCCTCTGTGAAGAAACATTGAGATAAAGTGCTAGAAAGAGAAAAGATATCAGTTAAAGTGACCCGAAGACGGAATTTAGGAGTGATTAGAAACTACAACTCCCGTTTCGGTTTGTGCTACATGAACTTAGCACTCCGGCTTCTCAGCCCCCTAACCAAGCGCTGTAAATGCTTATTTTACTGCTTAGCTTAACTAACCGCTAACTTAGCTTGAACAAGCAGGACTGAGTTTGCATCCGGGCCAGGTCTGAACCAGAGCGCAGGCACTTTATTTTGAACTGCCAGGAGAAGAACACAGCCTTAGTGACAAAAAATGGCTGTACACTAAACAACAAAGTCCAACTCCCATAATCCCCCACCTCACAGGTATTCGATACCCTACCCTCTTTAGGGACCAGGCCTGGCTCGTCGTAACATAATATAACATAATGTCATGAATTAAAACGCTGCAGAATCAGAAACTAGATTGTGTCTTTTTACCATTTCTGGCCAAGACCTATCAAAGAGGTGTAAGAAAACTGCTCATTGTTGTTGTTGTTAGCCCCTGAAGTGATGAAAATGTTAAAGCTGGTTCTTATAGAAATGTGTCAGAACACAGAGTGGACCTCAGAACTGTTTATTCAGCAAAAGGGAACAAAATGATACGAGGTGTGGGCTGGTGGTTTCCTTGTTATAGCTGATGTGTGTATGCACAGACACATGAATGGGAAATTAGTCATTCTTTCAGCCCTATAGTGTCAAATTCTACCGGCAGGTGAAGAAATTTCTTTTTACGCCACCTTTTCAAGTAGCCGTTAATGGTTGGTCATTTATTGAGGGACAATAACTGAGGAGATTAGGGGGTCATTTCTGGTCCTCCTCTGAACCAGCAGTAGTTAGCCTGAAAGGAAAAAGCTCAGGGAACTAATCCCTGCAGCAATATAAATTATTTTTAATCCAAGAATTTAATCCATGCTTTTAGATTATTGCACTTCATTGCATCCCTAAACCACCCATGGCGCTGGGGTGGATTTTCAGAAAAGGCTGAATCGTTGGAGTACATTACTCCCGTGTTGGTTTATTCCTTTTGGCGACCACTAGAGTTTAAATCTGGCACAAACGATGACGTCCCCTGAGTACATATAGTTTATTTGCGGTCTATCAGTCTGGCCGCTGACTTGAAGGGTTTACCTCTCTTTTTGAATAAAAAGTAAAACCCTAGAATGTGGAAGAAAAAAAAGGAAACTACGAGAATCCTCCAAAACCCAAATAACGGAACTTTGTGTTTCTTCTTTCATCTGTCATTAATCATGTCACGGCGCCTCAGATTTATTCAGCTTGCTGATCCACCAGCCGTAACAGTAAAATGCTGAGACATTAATGCTTAATGTTTCACTCACATGGGGCATTTTACTGCAGGATGGATACCTTTGATATCACATTTGTCTGATAATACCAAATATTTTACATTTCAGTATTGGTTCATTTTTACTGACATGAGTAAAAGGTTCTGAATACTTCCTTTACTGCTGGAAAGATAAATAATAGCAACGTGCCTCCGCTGAAAGTGAAGCTAAAGGTTTTCTTGTGAAGCTCTCTTCAAGCAGCCAAAATAAATCAGTAAAATTGATCCAAAAAGTGTCTTTATAGTCTTCAACCATGACCTTTAATTCAAATTATTCACAGAAATTTAACCTTTAACCTCAAGTAACATTAGATACACACATTTAATTTAAAAAAACCTCTTTGATGAAATCCATAGAACCATGTCTTTTAACAAGATTTCCAGGGCCTTTGGAAGAAAAACAGCCTCGCAGCATCAGAGCTCCACCACCAGACTTCAAAATGGGTATGCAAGGCTTTTCACAATGGCTTCCTATCTCGCTACGCCACCCCCATCTTAGATGTTTTTAGCCAGAAAGTTCTGCTTTGGTCTCATCTGACCTCTGACTGTGTTCCACTGAAAGTCTTAGTGGTGTTTGTCAAACTGTAGGAGCTTTAGCTTGTGTGTGGATGACAGCAGAGGCTTTGTTCTTGCTACCCTTCCAGAAAAGCTGGTGTTGGTGTCGGCGCCATCTGAATATGGTTAGGGAGACTTTCTGACCCCAGCAATTCTCTAGCTGTAATCCTTGGAGAGTCTTTTGCCAGTTGAACCATCCTCCTCACAGTGTGTGGGGTCAGTTTGTTGACACATCCTCCTCCAGGCTGATTTGTTACACCTAAAATCTCTTTTATGGACCTAATTGTTGAAACTGACATTTTGAATTGTTGAGAGATTTCCTTGTCTTCATTGCCAGATCTGTGCTGCTCTCCAGCTTTTCCTCACACATCATTGCTGAGTTCTCTAGTCTTTACCCCTGGACTTACTGACTGACTGCCATTTATGGCCGTTGGCATGTAGGCCATCAACAAAGGTTCTCCACTCCTGTCAACACCCAGTAGTGTTGATTCCTTCAGTTACTGTTTCCGTTACATATCTTAGACCTGTAGAGGACAAAAGCTGCCACTGGCATAGCTGAAGGGGTCACTGAGACACACAAGCTCTCCGACCACAACAAGGTTCCTCTACTGTGAAGAACGTCAGCAAGAATCGGGCCTGTGAAACCTCATATCTATACTCCAGGAAAACAGGAGGTCATTCTTCACCACTTCTGAGTTCCTAGTCAAACAGGGTTAACTTAAAAATATCAAATATGACTGGAAATATACTTCAGTTGCCTTTTAATCACAGGATTAAATAAGGTTGGCGTACATGTTTTAGAGAAAATTATTTGTTTTATGTTAAGAATATCCGGATTTATTTTGGTACTTGAATAAAAGGTTAGACTTTGAATGAATGTGAATACTTTGAGTTAAAGATCACGGTTATAGACGTTAAAGTTCTCATTTTACTCATTTTTTAATAAAATAACTCATTGGAACTCTGCATCTGAAAAAACCCAAATATTTCACATTTCAGCATAACTTCCTCTTTACTGTAATGAGAAAAAGGCAACATACATACACTGATAGCGAGTCCGTGTTAATCTTGTTCTCTGTATAGCCTGTGTGAAGCTCTCTTCACGCTGCCAGTCACCGTTTAGTTATCTGTTTGTTTTCTTTAACCACTTGGCTCCATCACATCGTGCAACAATAAACTTCCCGTGTGCATCGAGTTCAAGACACTCCACGGATTAGAAAGAGTAGCCCGGATTCATCCAGCTGGAAACTTCAGTTCCTCTCACCACCACCACATTAACACATACACACACACACACACACTTTCACACACACACACAGCGCCGAGATACTCGCTCACATATATGCACCAATACACATTAACATTAAAACCCTGATCAGACACGCAGATAACGGCATCCACACGCTCTGCCGTTGAGTAGTGGTGGTCTGGTGCAGCAGTTTAGTTGATTCAATGAGTCAGAGGGAGACGGAGAACGCTGGAGGTGTTTTAGGTAGGTCAAAACAGCAAGAAACGCAGCTTGTGTAGAGACTAAACACACACACACACACACACACAATCTCCCGCGCAGTAATTGGGCAGAGCTGTGCAGACATACATACATATTCTCTGGAGGGGGCTAGGCGAACATCGAGAGTAGGCAAGGAGGGGAAGGCGAATGGAAAAATGGGGAAGTGTACAGACCACAGGATAATGAGAAAGAGGGAAGGAAAGGAGGGAATAGAATGGGGGGGGGGAAAGAGAGGATCACGGATGGAAAAAGAGTTTTTGGCCATGGCGGGATGGATTGATAGAGAACAGGAAGGAGAAAAAAAAGGAATCGGATGAGGGGCTGAGTAATGGAAAGAGGATGAATAAAAGGGGTGTGAGCCCAGAAAAAGAGTGGGAGGAAGGATTAAGAGAGGAAGAGGAGATGGTGTGGATTAGAATGAGGGGGGGGACAGGATGATGGGAACGACATGGATGGGATGGAGACGGTCGGGATGGAAAGATGTGAGGGAGAGAGAGGGTGAGGGTGGGGGAGGGAGGCGTGCGCTGCTCATTCCCAGGAGAGCGCTCTCTACCTGCTTTCCCTAGCCGTTACCACGACAACCAGCATGGCTGCCGCTGTCACAGCTTTATCTCCCCTCTCTCCATCCCCTCCCTCCCCTTTCTCCTTTCTCCTCTCTCCTCTCTCCTCTCTCCCGCTTTCAGTACGTTTCGTATTTCTTTTCTTTTCATCTCTGTTGCCTCCCTCATTTATATCTCATTCTCTCTTTTCTGGCTGCACTCTTTTCCCTTTTCTTCTTCCTGTCTTACTTCTCCTCCTCCATCTGTCACTTTTAACCCTTCCCTTCCTTCCTTCTCTTCTTCTCCTCTCTGGTCCATTTGTCACGATGTATTAAGACATAGAGGAGGGAAGAGGCAGCACTTGTTTCACCTTTGCAGCCTTGTCTGTGTTTGTGTATGTTTGTGTGTGTGTGTGTGTGTGTTTGTGCTTTTTAAGGGAAACTAAATTAGAGAGTATAAACACAGTGGCATCTCACAAAACCACAAAGACAAATCTGGAATCTTACTCACTCGAGCTTTTCTATAATAGAACCTAAAAACAGGGCGCCTCCTTCCCACTAACGCTAGCCCTTGTGTGCGTGTGTGTGTGTGTGTGTGTGTGTGTGTGTCAGAGTTGGCCTTGACCGTCAAGTTAAGATGGTATTAATAATTTTTCACTGGTATATTCATGCAAAAGTCTGTATCTCTGTAGGACTTATGACTTTCCCTGCGTGTTACAGTACTGATGGGGGGGGTAATTGGGTTAACGAAGAACTGGACGGGTGGGGTCTCGCAGACATGAAACCCAGTGTGGTCCAATGGGACTGCTGGAATGTGTATTTCCTGGCAGGCAGCTGATAAAAGCTTTCTGAGGCTGTGATAAGACTCGCTCGCGCCATCGCAACCAGACCCTGGCCTCCATCTGACCCCCCAACACACGACTCCCTCCATCTCCCTCGCCAGCAGTCCACATTTTTGTTTGTCTATTGGACAAGTTGGCAGTAACATTTACATGTACATGTTTTAACTAAAACTGATCTATCATCCTACTGAGACCTAATCAACAGGTGAACAAGTTATTTGGGAACCCGGATGGCCAAAACTACATTTATCATCATTGTTCACAGTATCCCTGAAAAGTCGGGAATGTCATGGGATCGTCATCGTCTGCATCCACATCCGCTTCTACCGCCACATCCTTTGTGTTAACGCGATCACCCAAGAGCTATTTCATGGATCATTTTCAAATTTTATACCCACATAGACGTTAGTGCGAGGAAAGACTGGATTGTCTTTGGGAAAGGTCGGTTGTAGATTTTAAACACTAGAGGGAGATTTATCTCCCAAATTTTTCCGGCCCAAATATTTCCACTGATTGTCCAATTTAGTCCAAATTTGCTGCCTATGAATCGACTCAAGGGGATCTATCTTGTATATATCATATTTTACTTCAATGCTCCTTATTTTACTCACTAGAGGGAGCTTTTTCCCCCAAAAACATTGTTTTTTTTTGGACATAACTTCCTACCCAATGGTCCACTTCAGTCCAAATCAGATGGTTATGAATCTACACAAGGTGATCTATTTCACTCATTAAGGGAAGCTTTATGCTAAAAAAAACCAACACAACAGCTTCTTGTCCATAACTTCACAACTAATAAGTCCAATTTTGTCTAAATTGTGTCTAAATGTCTAAGCAAATCTGTCTTGTTTAAATACTTAGCTCAGAAAATATGGTTAACTGTATTTGTCTTCATTATTGAGTCACTATGGGATCTGATCTTAAGGCAGACTGCTGACTTAATATAAATATTTAGGTTGAGTCAATATGGACTGTTTGAGATTATCCCCATCTCTGCCGTTGTCTCACTTTTACGTTTGCCTAATATTAAAACTGTAAAATGGCCAAAAATACTTTTAAAATAAGAAAACCAAGAAGTCTCTTCCTCCGGTCTCCTTGTTTCCAGTTATTGATTTAGCCCTGAGATATTGCTGTGTAAGTGTTGAATGATACACACTGTAGAAAATAAATGATAAAACCTTGGAACAAGATGGTAGTTTTCGCTCCAGTTAACCATTAATGACACCACATTTCTTCTGCTTTGATGCTCTGTGCGAGGAACTTGTTTCCTTGGCTCCATGTCAGTGGGCAAGACATCTTTATTGCCTCTGGCTGGAAATGCTATCACTAGTCCGGCGTTAAAAATGGCCACTTTGGCCACTCACATCCCGGTACGCGTGTCGGTACTTAATAGTGGGAGACAGTCCTGGTAAATGATGACACTGTGGAGGAGTGTGTCTTGTCACAGGGGATTCTCTTTAAGGTTCTGTAGGAAGAGGTAAAGATGGAGGAATATGGGATCAACGTCGAGCAAAATCTGAATGTAAGACATATTACATGGGTGAAAATTTGACTTTCTTGATGTAACTTGTGAAAGATCTTCACCTAACTGCTGGAACCAAGTAAAAGACATGTTCTCCGAATAAATCCTCACTAAAGTCTCAAAGGTCTCTCTGGGTGTCTTCGAAAAGCCACCAGAAGCTTGTCCTCCATTTACGCAGCTAAGACCCACTGACGCTATCTTGACGCAAAGGAGCTTTTGCGATTATACATAATTATGTCACATGTTGAAAACATGAAGTAGCAAATACAGGAAATTTTGTGCCGCATTAAACTTGTTTGCTTTCATACTGCACGCAAAGTTTGCGGTTGATATCAAATCAACAATAGAAAAAAAGCAGGCCTACCATATCGTCCCTGGTCGATTCATAAGCAACAAGTTTGGACTCAATCCGACCAACAGTTCGAAACGTTACGTCAAGAAATATATAATATATATATATATTTTTTTTTTCTTCTTAAAAAAGCTCCCCCTAGTGTCTGAAATAGGATTTGTATAGAGAACGGTTGAGAAATTGTAAGCCAAAACCTTTTGGAGATAAAGCTCCCCCTAGTGTTCGAAATATGTAATGGCATGACATTTTTAAATTGTCCATTAATAGTTTGTGGGTTATTGCGTTAACATGAGGAATCTGTGGTCATGACGATTCCATAATATTCCCGAGGTTTTCAGTAATTTTACCACTTTTGATTGACAGATCTCTCATTTCTGATATATCGAAGGCAGATAAAGAATATTGATCTTATCTGTGGGGTTTTTGACGCCACCAAAATCCACACTGTGAAAGAGACGTAATGGACTACGTGCTGACGTTTATGGTCGGCCCGTCTGCCTTAAGGTTTGCTGGATTTATCATTGGTCACTTAATGGTTTATAGGAAGGTCACAGGAAGTGAATATTTATAGGTCGGGCCTTCAAGCTTGAAACCAAGAGGGGAACTTTCTGAGTGCTGCACAAAAGGTATTTTATATAGTCGTGTTTACGTGTGTGTGTTAACATGTGGAAGAGGAGGCGTAGTGGAGCAAAGAGAGGCTGCTTGAGCCAACGAACGTGAGTGAGAGATACTGTGTGCGAAAGGCATGTGACTGTGTGTGCGTGTGTTTGTGTGTGTGAGTGTGTGTTTAAATTATTTAGCCCCTCGTCCCGACAGAGGAGTGAACGAGGTCAGGAGCTCATTGCTGCAACGTTTTTCCTCTCTCCATGCATCCATCTCTACACCCTCCACCCACAGTCTGCTTCTCTTCCTCCACAATTGCTGCAGAGCTCCTTGTTTACTCTTCACTTACTCCTCCTGTCTTAATAAACAGGAAGTTGGTGACAAAAAGCTTCCCACATGTTACTCATGTCCCCTCAATTATCGGCACACCGTGAGGGAAAAACGTTGATCCAATTAAATACAAACACTGAAACCACTGTGAGTGTGTGAATGTGAGTGTTTGAGCATGTGTGTGAGTGTGCTTGTGAGTGTGAGTGTACATGTGCATGTGTCTTTATGTGTGTGTGTGTTTGATTGTATGTGCGTGTGTGTGTTTGCATGCGTGTGTGTGCGTACATGAATGTGTGTGCATGTGTGTGTGTGTGCTTGTGTCTGTGACTGAGTGTGTGAGTATATGTGCATGGGTGTGTGATAGTGCACGTGTCTGTATGAGATTGTGTGTTTGCATGTACATGTGTGCGTACATGTCTGTGTGTGCATGTGTGTGTGTGCTTATGTCTGTGAGTTTGTGTGTACATGTGCATGTGTGAGTGATAGTGCACGTGTCTGTATGAGTGTGTGTTTGCATGCATGTGTGTGTGCGTACATGAATGTGTGTGTGCGTACAAGAATGTGTGTGAATGTGTGTGTGTGCATATGTCTATGAGTTTGTGTGTACATGTGCATGTGTGAGTGATAGTGCACGTGTCTGTATGAGTGTGTGTGTTTGCATGTGCATTCATACTTGTCTGTGTGCATGTGTGTATGCTTATGTGTGTGTGTGTGTGTGAGTACATGTGCATATGTGTGTGTGATAGTGCACTTGCATGTGTCTGAGTGTATAAGAGTGTGTAAGAGTGTGCGTGTACATATGCATATGTGTGTGTGAGTGTTTGAGGACAGTAAATCTTTGAACCTTGGCGCTTTAAAGGGTTCTTTCAAAGGTGTTCAGACTCCAGTGAAACTCCGAAGCTAATGAGTTCTACGTGTAAAAGACTGAAATAGATGAAAAAGATAGTGTTTGTGCTTGGAAGTATGATTCTGTATAATATTGCTGGTATATGCAGCAGGTTCTCCCTCCCATAACGCCTAATCACATCCTCCACTCACATGCACACACACACACACGCATGCACACACACACACACACACACACACACACACACACACACACACACACACACACACACACACACACACACACACGCAGACAGTAGAAGTCAGCAAGGTTAAGGCAGGGCAATCATTATTGGAAGAAGTTGGTTCTGGTAGCAGCCAGAGCAGACTCCACCAGACACAGGAATGATGACATTGGCATCCCGAGAGGATGTGGAGGTAATCTCTCCGTCTACCTGAGATTGTTTATTCTGAGAGATCGGTAAGGTTGGCGGTCATAGTTTGACATTATTAGTGCTTTAGACTAAAGGTCACAGCTGTTCCTTTCATAGTCTGCTAATTAAATGCTCATTAGCTTTTAACTCGATTGCTTCATTGACAACCAGCACAAGTGTCAAGCCAAGTCCACACATGCAATTTCACAAGCAGTCCAACATGAAGAAGTGTGAAAATCCATGGAGAGCAGAGAAAGGTTATTCTCACTCTGCCAGACCCCGCTTCACACGTACGTGTTTTTACTCCACCTGTAGGCTCATCAAGTGTCTAGCCTAGCGTTAGCTTGTAGCAGGAGCGGTCCATAGTGAGGAGAGACAAAAGAGGGACGTCATCGTAGATGATTGGCTCGTTAGTCTCTGCAAAATTAGCTGTCAGCGAACCATCATCACTTTTGTTTGTTTACAGTGGACAAAACAACGGCAGAAGAATGTCGCTCTGGTATGTGATTTTAAATAGCGAGCTGGAATCCCACGAGCAACAAAGTGTGATGATTAACACAGAAGCAGCATCACCGCCTAGCAGCACTTTGTGGTGAATGGATCAAGGTGGCAAAAACAATAATTAGGTACCGGAAAAGTCGGGAATGTTACGGAAAGGTCTCTGTGATGACTCAAAATATATTACCAGGATTATTTACAAATTTTATACCCACATAGTCCTTAGGGCGAGAAACTGGATGGATTTTTGTAAAAAGTCAGTTGCATATTTACACCAATAAGTGGAGATTGTATCATGATTCATAATATCATATTTTCAAAACCATCCAATTTAGTCCAATGAAGTCCAAATTGAGTCCATACAAAACAACTGGAGGAGGTCTATCTGTTACATACGGTGTTTTACTCTAATAGTTCATATTTAACTCGCTAGGGAGACTTTAAAAATTTTTTTTTTTTACCAAAAAACCTCTGTTTTTGAGATGGTGCTTAACCATTTCTCTATTTTAGTCTATATTTGGTGCCTATGAAACGACTCGAGAAGATTTATCTTGTCAAAATCATATTTTACTCCCATAGCTCATATTTTAATCGCTATGGGAAACTTTTTTTTTTTTTTTTTTACAAAAGAACAATGCTTTTCAGACGTAACTTGACATTTAATTTGAGTTCAACGCAGGGGATTTGGGGCTTTTCTGGCATATACCCTTGCTGCGTAGGCCCAGTTTACCCCCCCTGGTTTCATGGAGGTTCACCTTGTCCTGCTTGGAGGGTTAGGAGCTTCCAGGCCTTTGTGTTTTCTGCCCAATCTGAAGAGATAGTCTGTTTATCTTCTTTGTTTTGTTAGCTGCTAACTGCTGGTTGCTTTTAAGTCTCCTGGATGTGGGTTGTATCAGTAATACATCACAAAGCCATCCCACCCCTGTTAAGCCTTTCAGCCTCGCGTTTATACAGATGTCAGGTTTATCTCTGTTGGATACCACCACTGCTCCCTCAGAGGTGGAACAAGACAGATCCCCCCCCCCCTCCATTACACCCTCAGAGTGTTTCTACAGCAGTCCTGCTTTGAACAGGATGTTTAAAGGGACTAAAGCTTCTTCAAGGCGGGCCTGTTGCCTGACCATCGCTGAGAAACATTACCAATGCATAATTAGGGGGTAATTTGAGGGGTGTGTCCTTTTGAGAATGTGTTTAATGTAGCAGTGGGCAGCAAAGAGAAGGAAGAAGAAGAATCAGCTGAATATGTCTTCTAATCCCAGAGACCGCATGAGGTCAAGGAACTCCTTGGCCCGGAGCAGAGGGTGAGATCAGCCGGCATGTAAAAAAAAAAAGAGGACAAGGAATCTTTTGTCCTTTACATAACGCTGGTGACGCATATGTAAAATGCTACAGTTATACATCTCGCCTCCTTTTGTCGAACACTAACTGCCCACTTTTCCACCATTCTTCCGCTCATTAGAATTTGCGGTTTAGACACGGGTCTACTTGGATGAGCTCGTACATAACCTCAAAAGGGCAAATGTTTACTTAAGCATCAGCAGTTAATTTGATTGTTCATTATCTTTAATCACCTATGCTGTTCAAGGGTCACAGGGGTCTGGAGCCTATTTCAGATGACGTTCATATGGGGAATTTAGAGTAACCTGTGCTGCGTGTTTTTGGACTGTGGGAAGAAGACTGTGCTGCTGGAGAAAATCCGGGGAAACACGAGGAGAACATGCAAACTACACACAATACGGATTTGAACCGAATACCTACATGCTATGACACACCTGCCCTCAGAAAGGTCCACTTTCATGTGATAATTGACAACAAATGTGTGTCATCACCTTGATGTTTATTATTCTAATTTCTAATAAAATTGAATTACTAATGAAATTAGAGGAGTGTATTTTGACACCCCGACCATAAGGGGTATGTAGGGGTCACACCAGCCCTTATGCATGGAACCAGGAGTGAATCCCTTCACTTCTTCACACAGGCTTTGTCAAGACCCTAAAGGTGTGAATCCCATAATCGGGTTCTGGCATTTTCAGACACAATTGAACTTTTTTCGTGTCCATTTACTCACATTTGTTGTTTTTTTGTCGCGGGAGCAGCTGTGTCCTTGGACACCAATGTTCTAGGGTAGTTTTGTTTTCTTGGAGGGGGAATGTCAGCCAACTTGGCAATCAACTTTTATCCGCTGTAAACTAGCCAATAAAAGTTTAAAAGTTAATTGGTTTATCGCTGACACACACACACAAGCGTTTGTGCCAGCAGGTGATTCACTCATAATCTTTCATTCTAACGGTGGTGGATTAGAACTAATCTTAGCCAGAAGAGCAGCAGGTCTGAGGGGCCGACTGACAGCCAGCGTCTCCTCCAGTCGACTGTTTATCCAGACGTGATAATTGTTTCTGTGCTGGACTGAGTGGGACGTCTATCTGACAGGACCTGTTCCCACTGTAGCAGGTTTACATGACAGACTGACAGGTCACACAACACTGAAGCATGAGGAGGAGGAGGAGGAGGGGAGGAGGAAGAGGAGCTGATAGATAATTATTTTTTCACATTTTGAAGCATAGTTTTCTACTTGAGCAGAGATTAACAATGATTTTACAATTGACCAATTTTGAGTCTCTATTTCTTATTGAGAAATCTGAGTTACTTGACTGAACCTGTAAAGAGAAGGGGGGCCGGGGACGGGGCCCTGGTCTGAAGAAAGACTGCTGTGACTTAGAACTGGTCATAAGGATTGGTGTGACTGGGAACTGGTCATAAGGATTGGTGTGACTTAGAACTGGTCATAAGGATTGGTGTGACTGGGAACTGGTCATAAGGATTGGTGTGACTTAGAACTGGTCATAAGGATTGGTGTGACTTAGAACTGGTCATAAGGATTGGTGTGACTGGGAACTGGTCATAAGGATTGGTGTGACTGGGAACTGGTCATAAGGA
>VRLP01006857.1:0-25419 GCA_009660295.1 Lophius piscatorius | reverse complement strand
CGACACAGTTGACCATGGAATACTCCTACACCGCCTACATCACACCACTGGACTCACTGCCACCGCCCTAAACTGGTTTCAATCCTACCTCACTGACAGAACAGGATACGTTTCCCTTTGAAGTTCAAGGTCCCGGACACACACCGTCACCTGTGGGGTCCCCCAGGGATCAGTCCTTGGCCCCATTCTCTTCATACTTGGCCATGTCATCAGTCGATATGGACTCTCATTCCATTGTTATGCTGATGACACGCAAATCTACATAAAGACTGACACATGTTCCTCCGCAGCCTCTCCATCCTCATCCTCATCATCATCTTCTCTTCGTGCTTGTCTGGAGGAGATAAAGGTGTGGATGAAAAACAACTTTCTCCAGTTGAACAGCTCCAAAACCGAAGCAATTTTAATTGGCACCCCACATCAGACCCAGTCTTCCTCCATAACCAGTATTACCTTCTCTGGTCACGATATTCCCCTCTCTTCATCAGTCACCAACCTCGGCGTAAGATTTGACCCTCTACTCACTTTTGAATCCCACATCAAACACATGTGCAAGATCTTCTGTCACCATTTCAGAAATATTTCCAAACTCCGTTCTTCACTCACCTTGAGTGATGCTGAAAAGCTGGTCCACGCGTTCGTCTCCTCCAGACTGGATTACTGTAACGCACTTCTCATCGGGATCTCTGATTAAAGTCTTCAAAGACTACAATATGTTCAAAACAGTGCTGCAAGGATCCTGATGAGAGTGCATAAACACAAACACATCACCCCCGTTCTTCATTCCCTTCATTGGCTTCCCATCTCCACCAGGATTGATTATAAGATCTCTCTCTTCACTCACCAGTGTATCCATGGTAACGCACCCCCCTACCTAAAAGAACTACTCACCCCACTGACCTCAACACGATCCCTCCGTTCTACCTTATCATACCGCCTCCTCCTTCCCCGGACTAAGCTCAGCACCATGGTTGATCGGGCCTTCTGTTCTGCTGCCCCTTGTCTGTGGAATGCCCTCCCTGACCATCTGAGGGCTCCACAGACGACTGACACATTTAAAAAAGGACTTAAAACTTTCCTTTTTAGCAGAACCTATAACTTTAATTAACATTGCTGCTTTTTGGTCAGGTTTTTATATAGTTATTATTTTATTTTTTTATTGATGCTTTTATCTGCTTTTACTTTCTAGCGCTTTAAGATTTGATCCAAATGTAAAGTGCATTATAAATTAAATGTATTATTATTATTATTAAGGCCAACTGTATTCTGAATGAGAGAAAATGCCAGTACAGGCCATGTATCAAACTTGGTGGGCACTTATTGGTGGATATGCTATGACCCTAGCCTGCCTCTGAATTGTTGGGCACGACAACGATGTTTCTCATTTAACTCTCCCAAAGAGCTTTAACTAAAGTGGAAATGTCATCATCGTCATCATCATGCCAGGCGGAACAGATGCTGAAGAGAGGGGACCAGAGCTTCACTCTAAAAATATTCTTCAAAAAGATCAAACCAAATAAAATCCACAAAAATAATCTTTAAGAAACTTTTAGAGATATCTTGCTCACAAATAAACAGACTAAAAAGGGTACCAATCCCACAGACCGCTACCTTAGTGGTACAATCAGACTCTCTGATTTACAGTAATATTCTATCCCCGGTAAAAAAAAATCTACTTTCAAACACACATTAATGTATGCTGAAACACACCCTCTTTCGTGGGTGTATACACCATATTACTCTAGCCGTTGTTCTTGTTTTGTTAAAGATTTTGTTTAAACAAGGAATTATATTGTACTGTTGTAGATTTCGAGAAATCCTACAACAGAGTGCTGATGCTGACAGAAAAGTGTGTTAGAGTGGTACAGGATAGATTTGAGAGCAGACATGGGTGAGGGGTACAGTAAGAATGACAGAGGTGATCAAGGTGGAGGTGGGACCGCATCAAGAATTGGCTCTGAGCCACTTCTTGTTTGCAATGGTGATGGACAGGCTGACAGATGAGATCAGGAATCTCCATGGACTATGATGTTCACAGATGACATTGTTATCTGTAGAGAGAGCGGGGAACCAGTGGAAGAAGGGTGGAGAAGGCTGTCAATAGTTATCTTTGACAGAAGAGTAGCAGCAAGACTGGAGGGAAATGTTTTCAAGATGGTAGTGAGAGCAGCTATGCTTTTTGGTTTAGAGACGATGGCTCTAACCAAAAGACAGGCGGCAGAGCTGAAGGTGGCAGGGTTGAAGAGGTTCAGATGTTCTTTGGAAGTGACGAGGATGGACAGGATTGGAAACAGTAAGAAAGGCCAGATTGATATGGTTTGGACACGTGAGAAGGAGGGATCCTCGATATATTGGTAGAAGGATGTTAGAGATGGAGCTGCCAGGCAAGAGGAAAGGAAGAAGACCGAAGAGGAGGTTTCTGGTTGTGGTGGGAAAATGCAGTTGGTTTTTGTGATGGAGGAAAAGGGGAGGACAGGGCAAGATGGTATCAAATAATCTGATGTGGCGAACCATAAACAGAAAAGCCGTAAAAAAAAGAACTATTGTATGCTTTGGAGTAAATTGACGCACTTCCCACTATGTAACCTCGCAAGGTGCCTTTATGTTTAACTGTTTTGAGCAGTTATGTGCAGCACTTCTATGTGTTGTAAGTATATACCCAGTGTTGATTGCCCTCTGTTGGTATTGAAGAACTCAGTCTTAACTCCTCTGAGAACATGAGACATTCTAGGCCTCTAAAAGAAAAATTCTCCTCACTGTACATGCTAAGCCGTTAATACAACACCAACCAGATTGGACAATGGATTAAATACATTTACAAACAGTGAACGCCTAAACTAAATTAACAATACAAATTATATATTAGTTCATCTTTCATATCTGCTCACCTCTCTCTGTATGTCTCTCATCCAGATTATTTGATTGCTTTTAGTGGTCTGTTTTGTTTTGCCTAATAAATCACCATCTATCAGGCATGCCTGAAACACACACCCGCAAACACACACCATGGAAATAGTTCATAATGGTGGATTCATTTGTCATCCTCTAAGCTGTTGACAAGGATAGCGTCCCGGATATGGGCTGTGTGTGCCTGTGTGCATGTTTTCTGCATGTGGGCATGTGTGTTTGTGTGTGTGTGTGTGTGTGTGTGTGTGTGTGTGTGTGTGTGAGTTTGTTTACTGACAACAGAGATTTTTCCCCATCCATCTGACTGATAAAACACTGGTGCTATCAGCTGGAGACTAGCTCTCTCCTAACAACTCTTAAAAAACATACACCCACCCTTACTAGACAAGCACTTACTGTGAGTTTGCGGTTGAGGACCTTTGACCATTCCATAACACTGCTAAGAATTGAAATATTGAAGACATCATTGTTCAAAATTGTGTAATCTGCGTAAATAATTATTCTTAACCCTCTAGAGTCTGAGAAAACACTTGCATGAGCCACAACCCTACCTCTGATCTCAAAGGTTTCTGGTTTCATCATCTTCTCAAAGCATGTCAATATTTCAACTGATTTGATTGAACTATTTTATATAAACAAACAAATTAACGTAGGGACAATAAGCAGTTCCAAATACAAAATGACATGACGACATTACATAAGGAAAACTGCACTGATGAGGATTATGAATATGTATGCAGGATATATATATATATATATATATATATAAATAAATATGTACTCACTCAATTAACAGCAAATATATATAAACAATACACATAATCTTCAATACACAATATATACTACATATAATATACACAAACATGAGGGTACATACACATACGCCCACACATCTAAACATCTACACCAACATACATAAATCTACACATATGCCCATACACAAACTTTTACCTACACACACATGCACACCAAAACAAACATACCCATATACACATACTAAACAGTATCCAGTGGCGGTCTTAGCTTTGTCTGGCGCCCTGGGCAAACTGCACCTGCCCTGATTCCACATCCTTGTCAATACAATCCAGGAAACCTTTATGGAGTCACCTATTACCAAATGAGTAATCTTAATACTAAAATCATTTTCCAGCAGGCTACACACATTATCATGTATGAAATGATATCCGATATTAGTAGTTAGACCAAAAAACGGAATATTGTTGCCCTGTGGTCATAGCATAGTAACCAACATAGCATTGCAATGCCTTACTTTACAAATAATTGTGATTGATCTCCCCGCTCGTCCAATTCCCCTGCTTGGGGCTAAAGTGAATGGACCTGTGGGGACGTCAGCTTACTATAACTCAGTTCGGCCGCATTTATCTGTTTGAGTCCTACTGATTCAGAGACACTAGTGACTGAGCCAGGCCCAAACCCTTCTATTTTTTATGTCCAAACTTGATTGGAGTCTAACATGGAGTTTTTATGCTGTCACACAGTCATTGTAACCATTGTCCCTGCTTGTCTGTTAATCCTGATTACTCCTCTTGGCAGTGTAGTTGACTGTAAAAGGGCCTTTTTTTTGCTCCTTGCCCTAAAAGCTGGTGTTTTAAAACAATGAACACAAATATCATACACTGTCATCAGAAATTATGGTTGTACTGACATTGGAGTGTTACCATTGTTGAACGAGCCATAACATGAGAATGTATCGCTAGAAATGAAACATATAGAATAGCATGTAAGACATAACCCACGCTGTGTTCACTTATTGCACTGTCATGTGAAGAACGCCTCCAAGACTGAAAAAGGACATCAGGTCAACACAGAGACACAAACTGTGGATCCTTGACCTCACTAAAATATCTTGAAGGTATCCTGTCAGATTGGCTATGAGGAGTGAACCCCGATTTTGGCTATTCTGGACACCATTGCGCCTCTACCCAGGTAATACTTACCTGGGTAGAGGTAAGTATGTGTGGAATCCCTCTCTGTAGGTAGAGGTCTGCTCACAAACTAGAAGTAGGGCTTGCACTCCAACAAACTTAATTGATCCTTATCAATTAACAATATAATTCACATTACGTGCAACATGACTGATTGAAAACCAATGATGTCACCAATCAGACTAATCACTTGGTGCGTGGGCCACCTGCCACGGCCAGGTAGGATGCCCATATCGTCCATATCTAAATCTGCCCGTCCTATATTCTATTTTCATATATATTCATATGCAGATGCCCTCGACATACAGGTAAAAACAAACATGATTAGCACACAATATTTATCAGGTGTCATATTCTGCATTCTGTCATGGTATCAGGGAGCCTTTAAAGAGTATTTACAATTTCAAAGACAGAACCTTCAAGTGAGGGAAATCAAAATTCCAGGATTCTTCTCCCATCCATCATTGAACGAGGAAATTAAATGAAGAGTTCATTGCTGATGTCCGTCATTTCTCCTGGCAAGTCCATAGCCCCATTAATCATAAACAGTAGAATAATTATGCACTATCGAACTTGTAACATTACCCCACTTAGCTTATATTTAATACTGCAATTAAGTCTCAACCCATAGAGCCAACATCAATTTATTTGATTAGTACTTTACAAAGTCACACTTTTTTTTAACTGTTTTGAGATGTCTGTGTGTGTGTTTGTGTGTATGTGTGTGTCTGTCTGTGTGTGTGTGGATTTCAAATGTTTCCACTTTAATTAAAACGTGATCCAATGAGTGAGAACCTGATTAATGAGAATTCAACGGTTCGGTTTCATGTCTTTGGTTTGCTTCTTTTTTTTTCTTTTCTTTAACAGGATTTGTTCTCCATTTCACCAGAGAGGTTTCTCTGTTTAAAAATATATTCATTACTATTTATTTTGTTTATTTTACATTAACTAATTCAGGAGGGAAAAATGGCATGTAACATGAAGATGCATGAATGCATCATAACAAATGTCATGAAACTCAACATTATGTATTTAATCAGTGGAGTGGGTGATCAGTTCACTAACGTACAGGTAACTTTTGCCCATCAGTGAGAAAAGAGAAAAACTGCTGAAAGACTGCAAAATCATTGACGCTATCATGATGCAACTATCATAATTCAATTAATCTGTATTTTATTTCAATATTATTTTACCGATCATTCATTCTTTTTACCGTGCTGTTTTTATACATATTTCTTTTTACTGTTATTATCTTTCTTGCATTTCCTTTATGAAATGTGCTGTACAAATAAAGTCTATTATAATTGAAACTTTAAAATTTGCAACCTGGCTATACATTACCTGGTTTTGGCAAACGTCTGTTTCATTGAGTGTCATCTGAGTCGAATCCAGGTTCACTCTGCTATCTTTGTCTGCCTTTTTTTTTTGTGTTGGGTTACAAATTTTAGTCTTTGTTGTTTGTCAGCTGTTAAACTGACATTACACGCGATCGTACAGTAGGTGTGATGTAACAATTAAACAAAAATAATGACAGCAACCTCCTCCTCCACATTCAAACGCACACATCCTAAAATATGGAGCAGCCACTGATAAGAATGGGAAGACAGGTATGAAGACACGCTTTGATTTACACAAATACACAGTTCACATTTACTTGCAATCACCAAACCCTGCGTTTTTATGTGTGTATAATATGTGGTTATCACCGCAATTCTTATTGTCTCTTGTCACTTGATGTCCTTGCCTCGAAAGGCGAGTGAAGCGATAAAGCTGCATTCTTTTGTGTTTAATAAGTATTATCTGAGGACACCAAAACTCAAATGGAACCTGATGGAAGTGTTGTCTTTTCTACACGAAGGTCAGCTTTTCATATGCTTATATCAGCACTTTCTGTCATTCATAAATGCCTTTCGCTCATTTTTGCAATTGGTCATCATTTTTGTTATCGTTGGCCTTGAGGATAGCAAAACCGAAATGCTCCAGGAGGATTTGAAACATTATGTATGGCTAGATGTATTTGGACGTACTGTGTTTGCTGTGGTTGAGTCAATACTTCAACCTTTGCCAATGTCTTTGGGATCAATTAGAACACTCACTATCATCCAGCTTCATTGAGGCTCTTGGGTCTGAATTGAAACCTTTATCTGAAGTCATGTGGAGCAAACAGGAACAATAAAAGTAGCACATTCCTGTTCCGTAATGGATTTGGAATGTTAGTTTGAAGAGACACATATAAGTGCAATCTTAACACATAGATGGTTTGAATGCTTTTGAACAATCGCACTTAATAGTTTCTCCTGTATATCACATTGTTCAAGATTAAACTACCGTAGAATAATGTTAACAGAGGAAGTCTGTCAAGTCCCCAGTAATCCAAAATTAAAACTATAGCCCTGTCATCATGATTTAAGGTTATTGGATATGAAACAGCCAACCACTTAACTCAGGTAAAATCTTTTTGACAATCCCAGAAAATTAAGTGAAGACAACCTCCATCACCAGTGTAGAAAGAAGGTAAAATTATAAATTTGCATTTGCATGTTTTTTGCTCTGAAAACTTAACCCAAGCTTAACTTTGCCAAGCAACCTTACTCCAAAGTCTTCTGCATCTTTAAATTAATTTTACACTAGAATGTATTTGTCTGAACCAGAGTTTTGAAATCCATGATCCAGGTCCCCAGAAGACAGAGTTAAACCTGTACAGAACCCTTTCAACATCCTTGAAAATTTGGAGAGGATTGAAGCTTGAAGCCTAGCTGTGTACTTTCTTGATGTCCTGACATTAGAATGTTATTATATCACTTGGACAACCTCTCTGTTAAAGATTAGAAGGATAATATGATGTATAGTCATTGTGGTTGCTTAGGAGATCTCATGTCGCCATAAATCTTCAATGTTGTGTTGGTGAACATGCTGCAAGATGTGAACTCTGAGTATGATAAAATATTTAAATCAAGGTAATTTTATGTATGCTAATTTTTTAGCAGACAAGATATGGACCCTCACTAGACAGTTTCTATGTTTGAGAATTTGAGAATTTTAAGCATTGGTCCTTATTTATCTCATTAAGGGATCATAACAATTCAGCTCAATGTCTCATCTCAAGAGGATGTGACTAGCATTTGCTGATTTTAAGCACATGAGAAAATAATTCTGAAATATTTTTCATTCTATCAGGGCAAACAGATAGACAGTGTTTTTTATTTATTTATTTCTTAGTCAGAACTTGTTTTAAAATGTCTTGGCCTGTCAATTTTTCACGTTCTGTTGTGCTTATTTTAAATAATATAGAAAAGTTGAGTTTTTCCAGTGTAATCTGTTTGTCTTCACTCAAAGCTACTTTATTAGAAATAGACACAGATATGGGGATATCCTGACAAATATTAGCTTATGTCACCTCAAATGATAGGCAAACTATCTGTAATAGAATCTTAAGCTAAGAATCAAGAAAGGAAGTTGGTCGTGTGGGTGTCTATAGGAATGGTAAGCAACATGGGTGCATTGTCATTTATCGTTTAAAGTGACCAATCACAGACAGTTTGGCTTAACTCTCAGACAAACACGTAGGGTACAAAACAAAAGGGAAGAGTTGTTATTGACAACACATAACAAAACATCCAAACAAAAGCATGCTTCCTAACCCAGACCTACTGTGACTGCTGCAGCACACAAAGTAAAACCTTCTATAGTTGAGTTATACAAAGCCCGGCGCTTCATTCACCCATTAATCCCAGTCTTTATGGGTATTTTAGTATTTATTTTTCCAGAAACCTTTTACTTTTACTCCCTACATTTTAACACGTTTCATTCATTATCTTTCATTATTTATTTTATTTATATTTTTTAATAGTCCACTTAACATGTATATTGCTTAAATCTTAGCTCACACATTGATCATTTTTGGCCCATACTATAGTAAACCACTGGTCCGACAGCATTATGGTGCTTTGAAGAATCTTCTGCTACATTCAGCATTTTGCTAAGAAGAGAATGTTGAGCCATTAGTCTCACAGAAACTTATGTCTTGATTGGGCTTTAAATTTCAGACTGATATATTAGTCTCTAGTAATGAGCTTTCCACCCATGATAATTTTAGTGTTGTTGCATTAACAGCGTGTAATTCCATATCTGCAATGTTCCTTCCCGGTGTAATTAGCTCCAATATTGACTTTATGCAAAATAGCTGTGCCAAGTTTTAATTGATTAGAAGTTGGCGTTTTATTTCAAGGAAGAACATTGTAAATCCAATTAGCACTGTAACATGTATACATGGACACTAACTCCCATGGTGCATCGCGGTTTGTGGGTGTGTGTGTGTTTTATTCAGTGATCAGTCTCATTTCTTAATCATTACTTTCTGGTTCAGATGAGACTTTATGAGGGGACTAAATTGCCTTAAAGGGATTTCTCATTAAAGGGATTGCACCCATGTAATCCCCTTCGTCCCCGTGGGCCCCCAAAAACTTGAACACGCAATACACACACTCAGACAGGGAGTAAGCAGATTAGCATGTGGTAATAAATATGCACAATGTATTTTGGTACGCTACAAATTAATACAAACAATACCAAAGGAGAACATCTGTTACATGGTCGCGTTAAAAATGGTGATGACACAAAAAGTGAGAAGTGTTGGTGTTTATTTATAACCTTGACATGAATTAGTTTGTGCATGGTGTGTTAATGTGTGTGTGTGCGTGACTGTAGCGTAATGCTGTGGTTTTGGTGGATCTCCGTCGTCTCATCCCCAATTAACAAACACAAATCCGCTTCTATCTCCACTAATGAGAGTCTTTAAGGTGAAGGGACTCTGTATTTATTTAAGAAGAATAAGATTATGAATTCCATTTCCATGAGAAAGGAACTCTGCGACCGATTCGCTTAGGGACAGATTAGAAGAGGAGGAAAAGCTGGAAAGAAAGGAGGAGAGCAAGGTGGCTGGAGAGGAGAAAGAAAAGAAGGAAAAAGATAGAGAAAGTAGAGGAGGAGCAGAAAGACAAAAAGGAAAATGATGTGAAAGAAGAGCTGTGAGAGGAAAAGGAGGAAGAAATGAAGGAAAAACAGTTGGGCTTGAGGGTAGAGTAAGGAGTAAATGGAGAAGCATGATGAAGAGAATGCAGTATAGAGAAAATGACAACAAGGCAGTAAAGGAGAAAGACGTAGAAAAGAGACAGATGAAAACGTAATAAAGAAAAGAGTAAATGAATATCCTTCCGTTCTGGGAAGTTTCCGGAACTGTATTTGAATTTTAGATTTGTATAGAAGGGTACAAACAACTTTACAAATAACCCGTAAGAAAATGTCAGACTCTTAAGGGAGATTGTCCCTAGTGTAACAGGATGAGACATTAAATACATAAACATTATCTTTCTATCTACAGGTGGAGCTGACTGGCAGCAGTGTGTTTGACTACATTCACCCCGGCGATCACGTGGAGATGGCAGAGCAACTTGGCATGAAGCTTCCTCCGGGACGAGGGTTGTCTCTGTCCCAGGGAACCGTCAATGAAGATGGGGCATCTTCAGCGTCATCCTCCTCACATTCAGAGACACCTGAACCAGGTAGGAAATGTTTGTATTTTTCTCAAAAGTTGTCTTAATCAATTTTATTATTTTTTCTTCACTTTTGTTCAAGTTTGAAATGTTCAGATGAGTTTTACAGGAAGAAAAGAGAGATACATGGCTACAGAGGTCCAAGTTTTGAGCCACAAATCACAAAACAATCACAAAACCTGTCCTGTCACTAACTTAACCTAAGTGAAACACCAGGTGGACCACGCCTCTTTCCTACTGGCAAAGGGGATAGGCCTCAGTCCTCCTGCGATTGTGAACAGGTTAAGCAGTTACAGAAAATTGATGGATGGATGGATGGATTTAAATTGAAGCCTTCATTATTATAAACTGACAAATTCCTCATTGAAAATCTTCGCAAATCATTTTCTATTCTCCCATCCTCTTCTGCACCACATGTCAAAGACCTTCCACCTTCCATGTGGTTTCATGGTGTCTCACCACCCATCCTCCCCCACTGTTCTCTCTCACCCTCTCTGTCTCTGTCATGCTGATGATAATTTAAGTATTAGGGGAAAATCCATTTATAAATTAAACAAAATGACTTGATATCCATCAAGTCCCTTAGTTCATCAGCCTGTTCAAACAAGGAGGGGAAGATTGGCTTTGCGGCGACCAGGGTCTTCGGAGACGGTACGGTAATTAGATCTGCCGCAGATTTGTTCTTGGCTGATTGGTGACGGTTGCGGGTTGTGTGTGTGTGTTTCAGGGGTATGTGGGGGGGGGCATTAAATGAATCGGGGTTCCACATTTGAGGTTTTTGTTCTTTTTTTTTTCCTTTGACTTTGTGAAAGCCCCTTATACCAAAATGGAGTTGAAAGGATGTGAGGACGTACTGTATGTGTGTGTGGTTATCAATGTCAATTTGTCTGGAGGGAAAGAAGAATAAAAGTAGACACAGATGGGTGTATTCCAGTGATAATTCCCCCACAATATAGAGATAAATAAATAATATCTTCTCAAATGTCTCAAAGAGACATTTGAGAAGATGTAGGGATAACAGGTGCTTAAATGACAGACACAGTTTGACCAGATAAAAAGCATCCGGGAATGAGGACAAAGGTGTTTGTTTCCCATGTTTATTTATCTAAAGTGGGAGATTGAAATAAAAGAGAGCAAGGCAGGGGATGTAGGTACGTGTTTAAAGTGCATGAGTGCTTAGCAATGTTAATTTGGCCGAAGGAGGAAAAAAGGAGGTTTCACATGGACAAGTATGAATGTGAAGGAGTGATCCCCAATAATAATGCCACCAGAGAGAGGAAGGCTGGGGATTAAGATTCATGTATGTGCTCTTCAATTTTAATTTTTGTGGAGGTTGAATAAAAGAGAGAGGGGGGGGATGTGAATTTGTATGTGTGTATCCCTGGGGGATGTGAGGCTTATATCTAATGTCCAGGATAGCAGACCATTGTTCATTCATTTATCAGGACAATGAGTTACTGGACAATTGCTGGTGCTTTGTTTACTTTTTTTCCTACTGGGAATAAAGGTTCCATTTTACTTTTTTGATTGTACCTCATGATAATGAAGAACAATATCTCCCAATTGTCTGTACAAAAATGAAACCAAAATATCCAGTATGCAAAGAAAACAAATGTGACGCACATATGAATCTGCAGACGTGATCAGACGATTGAGCTTTAAGAATCACACCTTTTTTCTTGAGTATCTCTCGAAAAAATGAAGTATGAGTATGATTTGTACAATGTTAAATTAAATAAACATTCTTCGGGAACATTATTTTGGCATTTATTTGCCAAGTGGAGGTCTATATGTGTCAGGCTGGCACCACAGTTAGGATCCACAAGCACGACTAATACAACGTCTGGTGAATAATGTCTTTACTGGTAAAGGCAGGCAAACAATAACCAAGGGAGCAGGCAAAAATACAAGGTTTCTTACGATCAGAGATCAGAACCATGAATCACGGGGAACACTAGGAATTACGCTGGATAGGTTGGCACAATGGAACAACACGATCTGGCACAGGTGGGGAGGGGAGCACAGCTTAAATACACCGAAGCAGATTCTTAACAGGACACAGGCTTTAACAATTAAGGGTGGAGACGCAATCAGGAAACAATATGACAACAAACCCAATTACAAGGCATGACAATATGACCTACAAACATTTTATTAATATATAAAAACTACTTGATCACCTCCTGCTTTCTTCTATTTTTGGATTTTATAAATGAAAATTGAAATGCATGAATACAAAATACAATTATTATATCCTAATTGTCTTTATTGAACCAAAAATGTATCTAATTTCATAGCATCTGCACCTGTGTGAGAAAGTATTTGCCATTTAAAGAGTAAAATAATAAAATTAAAAAATTAAAAAACTACCAATCTTCATTAATGATTCGTTCCAGCTGGGCTAGAAGCACCTAGACCTGATTACCACATCAACATTTATACCTTTAATGTTCTCTCCGTAAAAAAAAAAAAATAGAAATATTATTTCTTTGCAAATTTTATTTCATTGGAGTGTTTATTATCTTAATACCTTAGACACGCTTTGTCAATAAAGTCACAAATAATTTGGTCAAGCATGTTTTTAATGATGAAAAAAAAACAAGTATTTCATTTTCATATTTGAATTTTTAAGAAAATTGGATAAAAAAATGTCAATTTTAATTAGATTAGCTCATAATTTTGGTAAAGCAGAAAACTATTTGACCCTTATTAGACTTTTTGAGTTGCATCAAGTTACATCATTTCATTTAGTAAGTCCTTACATGCTTTAATGCCAAAAAATATCTATTTATCAATTCAGATTTCTCAACAGCTATGGTTAATCCTCATCCTCGGTGGCCTTCCTGACCTGTGGCGGCCGTCATGGCTCCCACCTCGGACCCTTACTCTTAAGCATATACATGCTGCAACTGGGTCATAATATAAGCAGTTTTAGTCAGGCGGCACACATTTTTCAGTAAGTTATACCTTCAAAATGTGCTCAACCAAACAGTTGAGCAGAATATTAAAGGGTTGTAGATTCAATTTCAAGGAAATTGAAATACATCATACAATTTATGAAGAGAAATTGATTTATATGGCTTTGGGATTCCACAGATCCCCAGTGAGCCACATTATCTACAAAACGAGAAGACTTTGAACAATAGTGAACCACCACAGCAATGGTCAATCTTCCAAAAATGTTCCAAGAGCATGTTGCAGACTCATACGGAAAGTCATAAAAGATCCAAAGGAACTGCAGGCCTGGAGTGGCCTTGGGTATAGTCTGGATCTGAGCCCTGAGATGCTGTAGTTGGATCTGAAAAGAGCAGTTCATGGTCACTCAGATTTCAATTATGGCTGCATTAAGGTTGTTCTGCAAAGAATAATGGGCCAAAATTCCGAAAACATCAACGTTGGAGGCTGATCTCAGTCTTGGGTTGTGATGGGCACAACAAATTATTAAGTTCATGGGTGGTTCAATATTTTGTTGTTGATTTAGTTATTAGATAAACTTTTTAGACTTAAGTCTTTAAGTCTTGCATTTTGCAAGACTTTTTTTTGGGTTTGTTTTATGTGAAATTAGTTTTAAGATCAGAATTTTCACAGCACTGCATTGCTTTGCATTTGCAAAGTTTATGAAATTGTGCTATGATAAAATGTATATCTATTTTTCGTTAATTTCCATTTTCTCTCTGACATTAAGTCCTCTACTCCAGACGATGAGTGATTCCTTTCCACAGGCGCCTCTATCATTAGTTTTCACCCCAGTCGATACCTGGCAAACAGCATGCCCGCTTATATGTCCAACTGAGCTTTTTTACTGTTATACATCGTCTTTTCCTCCTCATATTTCTCCTGCTTCTCCAGTTCATCCTCCTTGAGGCATCTTTCTTTGTATTTTCCTCCCTCAACAGTGTTCTCCTGTTCTTCATCTTCCTCTTCCTCCGGGTGCGTCTCCAATCAATCATCTGTACTTCTTTGTCAAATTTCACAAGCCGAGCACCACTTCAACATTCCATATGCTAATACTTTATTGTAGCGCTTGGCGATTACTTGTCAAAAGATTGCAGTCTCAATTCAGACTAATATGCAATCTCATTTCTAGATTATAATGATTTTTCAGCATTTTAATTCCAACCATAAGTTTCAGCAAAGTCAGCGCCTGCACTTTTCTCGCTCAATCAATGACACCGTGATGTTTGAGCACGTGACAGGGAGGAGCAGAAACAAATCTACAATGCGAGCAATAGGAAGAGATACCTGTGGAAAAATCTGTCTACCCAGGTGACAGAAAAATACAAACAACAAAGAAGAATCCAGAAGAAACCCTGCTGATGCAGACGAGAACGAGATGAATCCAAGCAGTACACTGATCTTCTGTTGAAAAACGTTCACATTCGGTGGCGTGGGTATTTTTAATTCAAAGTAGACAAAAAGTCAAAAACACAGGCATTGCATCAGCACAGAGTTATATATTCGCCTTAAACGTCATTGCAAAGTTCTCCGCTATAGTGTCACATGACGGCAAAAAAGAGCCAGGCGTAAATAATTGATTTTACAAACTTGGAGCAGTTTGCTCCAAGATGTGGGGCATAATGGGAGTTGTAGTTTTTCATAACACGTTTGAACCATAGCTGGAAAACCTCCATCATGTTAACAGTGTACTTGTGTTGTCACTTAGAGCCACCTAGTAGTAAGGCTGAGTAATTATTAAATGGTCCGGACTCTGTTGTTACCAACCACGAACCAGAGCTATGCAAAGTGACCTAGCGTAGAAGACCAGAGATCTCCTTACTATGGTTTGGGACTGAGAGGCCGCAGAGTTAACATCATCTAAAACAGTTGAATCAGAGAATCTTGATTTCAATTCTCAGCAAATCGTAAATAAATTGCGATTTTCATCTCAGTCAGAATTACTCAGCCCTGCTTCATTGTATTGGAATTTTGTGTTTTTATTTATATAATGCCTTAAAGCTGTGTACTGGATTGTATGGTTTCTCAAAGAAAGAGTAAAAAAGTAAATTTTTGATGATAAGATGAGCCTAGCCGGAAGGATGTGACCTTAAACCTCTGGGGTGGGCTGGGTGATTCATTTGGTCGCAAGAAATTTCGGTGAGGTCTTCATGCACTGATATGTCATCTAGAGCAGGGTTTTTGTTTTGCCTAGGAGAGAAAGAGGAATCGCGTGACCTCCAAGCAATTCCTAGTTTTGATGGGTGTGTGTGTAGATATATGTCAGATTATTTGCATGCTAGTGTCCCATATATGAAGGAGCACTGGATATATATAGTAATAAGATGCTGACCTGAAATAGCTCTTGGATTTATACCAATGCATTCCATCTACATTTGGATATCCCTTACAACCCACAGGGAAGAGGACTCTTCATCTTTTTATTTGGAATAATAACTTTGTACTTTGTTCAGCAGTCAAAAAATATAATTACATGACATTATTCAGCTATAACGCTGAAGGTCGCTCAAATGCTCTATAGCATATATCCAGAACAATATGCACTATCAAAGGAAGTTTTGTATATGTCATTATATCCCTTAAAAGTTGTGGAAATTATTGAATTGTCATCGCCCCTGCAGCCGCAGATACCTTGTGTTAACACGATAACTCAAAAACTTTATCATGGATCATTTTCATATTTGGGTACCCAAATGGACTTCAGTGCGAGGAAGAACTGTAGTGTTTTGAGGAAAGTTTGGTTGTTAATTTCAAACACTATAGGGAGCTTTATCTCCAAAATTGTCAGGCCATAATTTCTCAACCATTGGTCCAAATTTAATGCTTATGAATCTACTCGAGGGGACCTATGTTGTGTATATCATATTGTACTTCAATAGTTATTTTACTCACTAAGGAGAGCTTTATTAAAAAACACAATTTTTAGGACATAACTTCCAAAACATTGAACGATTTAGTCCTGTTCTTTGCATGTGAATATACTCAAGGAGATTTATCTTGTAAATATCTTATTTTACTCTAGTAGCTCATATTTCACTCACTAGGGGGAGCTTTTAGATGAAAAACACGTTTTCTGTACACAATTCAAAAATTATTTCATGGATCAGTTTCAGATTGTATACCCATATAGACCTTATTACGATAGACTTATTATTTTGTCCGATTTTGTCCACATGTGGTCCAAATGAATCCAGTCAGGGAGATATATCATGCATATATCTTATTTTACCAATATTTTAATCTAATATGTCATAATTTACTAAATTAAGGGAGCGTTTTTCGTGTGCTAAAATACTGTGAAAAAAAACTTCACATTTAATTTGAGTGGTTCGATCAGGGGTATTGCTTATATATATATATAAAACGAAGGGGATTGATTTATCCTTGCTGTAGAGGGCCAATAGCGTATATCTAGTTTACAAGTTAAGTTAATCACCAGCCTTACCTTGGCTTACGAGCCTGGCTACTCTGTCATAATATATCAGACAGCTAACCCCCTCATTTTTAATTACAGTCACGCTCATAAAGTATTGAAATTCAAGTTAAATTATGAGATGACCTTGGAAGTGAGAGATCTCTCTTTGAAGCTTTGCTGCTTTCAACACCCTGTTGCAGTGAAAGAGAGTCATCCTTACAAGTATATGACGCAATTTGATTAATCTCAGACAAACTGAGGCAAGGAGGCCCTCCGTCTCTCAAATGATGTGACGTGTGAGTGGTCGAAAATTATTACTTAAAAGTGTGATCCAGAGTCTCCCTGAGAGGATGAAAAATTCTCTGTTGCTGACTTTGGTTTCTTTTATATCGTCCCTTCAGGGTCACAGGAACAATTTTATTTGTATCTGAGGTGTGCTGGTTATTTACACAAAACGTGACTTTATATAATTTTATACGTAAGGTCCAAATGATTGTTTCAAGCTGATCAGTATAAGCTTTTAGACAAAGATTCAATATCAATATCACAATATCAGCAATATCACATTGTTTGGAATATATCACAAAGATGAAGGAGTTTGCTAAGCATCTTTCAAGATTTAAAATGCAAACTGAATTTTTTTATTTTTTTGTCATTGTATGAAAGTTTTCTTTAAACCTTGCTGAGGAAATTTGAAACTCAAAAATCCTCACAACTACATTGCTAACCAAGTCATATCTCAAATGTAACGTCTGGTACTGGGAAACAATCTTAGCCTTAGAACAACCTGCCTGCGGCCTGCACCTAATTAAATCCACTTTCACACGTTTAAATAGAAAACTTTGCAGGCAATTGAGTATTTATTTTAATTTTCCATCATCAGAGCGAAACATTAGTTAGACTACCATCAACATTTCTGGAAGTATTCTGCCCTCCAGGAAAACGCCACAAGCTCTCTACTATTAGTTCCTTGCGGTCTAATCGTCCACGGCGTCCCCTTATTTCAACGTCATAAGCCTTTGATTATTGTTGCTAATTATGCTATTAGCACAATGGAGGGGAATAATTTGTCCTAATCATGCACATTTATCACAATTACCCAAGTTTACAGTCACCTACGTTTAATGTCATTTCCAGCAGCCATTGGCGGCGGTAGCAGCCCAAGGACAATTTCAGTGTGTATGTGTGTGTTGCGAAGCATTTTTGTATTAGCATATGAAATGCCACTTGGACTCTCAGACCAAAGGCAAAGGTCACATCTGGCAGAACACCAATCTTTTATAGTTTAAATTCCAGCCTTCTATTAGCTCTTTTCTTCTAAAGCACCTTCAGTCTAGTACATAAAGATTGTAAAAGGCCTCCACTCTTTTAATCCATACCTCCAGTCTAACACGTATAGCTATTGTGTGCTGGTGTTCCCTGACTTTATAGTACTTACTAAAATCAGAGTGCTGTCACTAGCATTTTTCCCACACAGAAAGAAGATTCTCTATTCAAATACACCTGTGGACCCGGGGCCTTTTCTGCGTGGAGTTGGAGTCCCCTCTGCAGAGACTAGAGGGATGTTTATCTCAAACTTTGTGCTTATGAATGAACTCGAGGAGATCTGTCTTGTAAATATCATATTCACAGTTCATATTTTACCCACTAGGGGGAGCTTTTTCAAATGAACAACTCTGTTTTCCTCACATAACTGAACACTATTCCATGGATTATTTTCAAATTTTAGCTTTAGCTTGAAAAGTTTGTGGCCCATAATTTCTCAACCATTGGTCCGAATAAGTCCTAATTTGATGCATATGAATCGACTCGAGGAGATCTTTATATATTTTTATATTTCACTGTAGTAATTCATACTTTAGTCACTGTGCGAGCTTTTTTATGAATGACACTGTTTTTCAGCCATAACTTATCATTGTAAGTCCGATTTAGACCAACTTTGGTGAATATGAATCGAGTCAAGGGGGATATGTTATATTTTATTCTAAAATTTCTTATTTCACTCAAAAGGGGGAGCCTTCTTTACAAAAATTACTGTTTTTCGTAGATAACTTCACATTTAATTTGAGGAGTTCCAATTAGGGCTATTATGGCTGTTCCATTGGTGTATGAATGATGGCTTGAATGGTTGCTGCTCCTGCTTCTCCTCATAAAACATGTACAGGGAGTACTGTGCATGGTAGTCTCTGTCACCACTGTGTAAATGGGTGAATGCTGCGGCATACTGCGAAGCACTCTGAGTGGTCAAGCAGATTTAAAAGGTGCTTAAGATGGTCAGTCCATTTACCGTTTAGTCCATTTAGATGAGTCCATCATGGCAAAAGCATTTTGAGAATGTTGACTTCTGTATACCAGGAGAGGACAAAGTCCCTTCCCCATGAATATTTGGGTAACATTAGGAGAGTGCAGCTGCAGATTGGACTGTATTATATTTAGTAGGAACCAAATGCAGACAATAAAGGAGGCTGACAAAAGTGAAGTGAAAAAAATATGGCAATATTAAAATACTCCAGATCAACCTAAGCAGAGACCGTGAATAATGAAAATGTATGAAGTCTAGGGAAACAATCTAGTCCAACTGAGAGCCATCAAACAGAAACTGAACACAAGAAAAATAACAAAGCAACAAGAAAACTAATAACAAAACAAATTTTCAGGAAACACCACAGGGGGAACACGAGGGGAAGAAGAACTGTGGTTTACGGAGAGCAGAGGCGGTTTCACAGAGACAACACAAAGTGACAAAGAAAAAGAGGAAGACACAGATTCAAATACTCAGAGGGAAGGAAGAGGAGCCGACAACACACAGCTGCAACTAATCAAGATGGGGCAGGAAAGACAGGTGTATGAAATAAAAGACAAGAACGAACATACAAAAAGGGCAAAAAAACACAAAAGTGAGAGAAAAACACAAAGGACTAAATGGAGTAAAGAAAGACATAACAGGGAACTAATCTATCAGTACTGGAACAGGTAACAGTAAACCGAGAAAAATTAAACCTTACTAAAAACTGAAAACGGAGCAGGATGAAGCAGATCAGCCTTTTATTCATGCTTACAAAGTGATTCACAGCAGATCACCAAGTGATTTAGTCAGAAAGAAAGTCAGAAAGTGCGCAAGATTATTAAATAAGGCCTACATTTTTTCTATTTCCTTAAAAAAAAGAAGAAAGAAATCCACTTCAGGAAAACAAAGACTTTTCAAAGGCAAAGGATTATCACCAAACCAGAATTATCCGTTTGGTTAAGTTTTATTAAACTGCCTCGCCCTGCGGTGCTCTAAATGGAACCTTCACAGTACATAATAGCCAATCATGAGCTATTATTATTAGAGTTTTCTAATTAGGCTCCTTAACGAGGACTGGGCTGTTTACAATGGGAGACAGAGCTGTTCAGATAACGGCAGCAGAGGACAAGGCAGCTTCGGACAACAAATAAAGCGGTCCTCTTTTCTATCTATCTGTCACAGCGTCGATAAGGCTGAAACTTGTCAAGGTCCAAGACTGAAGTTTTAATTTGTGGAGAGGCAGGGAGGGTGTGTGTGTATGTGTGTGTGTGTGTGTGCGTGTGTGTGTGGGCGTGTGCATGGATGTTTGTATGTGTGTGTGTGTGCGTGTGTGTGTCTGTGTGTACTCAAGTAACTAAGTTTACACAGAAGGAAAGTGTTTTCCATGTAATGAAGAGGTGTGTGTGTGTGCGTGTGTGTGTGTGTGTGTGCGTGTGTGTGTGTTTGTGTGTGTGTGTGTGTGTGTGTGTGTACTCAAGTAACTAAGTTTAGACAGAAGGAAAGTGTGTTCCATGTAATGAAGAGGTGTGTGTGTGTGTGTGTGTGTGTGTGTGTGTGTGTGTGTGTGTGTGTGTGTGTGTGTAAGTGGTACAGAGTAAGACTGTAAAAAGCATTGACGGTTGATCCATTTAGAGGGTTTGCAGGAAAGACTTTTCAAAAGATGCATTCTATTCTTCAAAGAAGGCTGATGGAAAATATGAAGGTAGAGCAGAACAGAAAACAAGGAAAGAAGAAATTAAACATATAGTAAAGATGGAGCGGATTTCATAGAGAGTGGATGGACATATGGATGAATGGATCTTCTCATCCCACATTGCAGAGCTGCTTGATAACACCCTATATGCAAATATTTGATTAATGGCTCATATCAGTCTGACGTAATGTTACAACCTGTAGCACTGGTCCTCACCCATGCTCCGGTCACTACAGGTGATTACAGGTCCGCTCAGGTTCTGTTTCTCAAAAGCAGTCAACCAGTTAAAATAGCTAAATGTCTGCAAAAGTAGTCTGGTTTACTCACAATGATTAAAAAAAAACTGAGCAGACATTATTCAAACTTTCTAAATCTCATGTGAAATGACATGTGTGCATGTGGTCAGTGGCAGTAAGTCATACTTTGGGTTCATCATAAGTAGCAGCAGCTCTTCACACATGTTTCTCTAAAACCAATTAGAAGCTTGATGAACACAGCCGCTGCGTCTATTCCTCCTCACGCTCTCCTCTGATTACAGATGCTTATCTGTTCAGTCCTTCCATATGTTCCTCTCTCTGCCGCTTGGATTCAATTACATCAAACACACTCGGTTATCCTCACCCTCTCTGTTTCTTCCTCGTCCTCGACCCTGTACTTCTTATTGGGTTTTCTTTGCTTCACTTTCTTGTTTGGTCATCTTTTATCTGGGGATGCTGCTGTCTGGCCAAACGTGAAGAGAGAGAGAGAAAGAGAGAAAGAGAAAGAGAGAGAGACAGATAGAGAGAAGAAGAGAGGAGAGAGAGAGAAAGAGAGAGGGAAATTAAAATAAATTGAATGAATCAAAGGTGCTTCATGTCAGTAAAGCACCTAAATTGTTACATTCAATTTTGACAGTAACTCACCTTGTATTAAAATGAAAATGTGCCTAATGCTAAATTAACACAATCCTATATTCAGAATTCCCCAAGTATTTGCTGTTTGTGCTTTTGTCAGCGAGCTGCTGTTCCTGTGTCGATTAAAAGTGATCTAGTGTCATAAGTCCTTTTGGCAGGGCGCTACTACTGCTACTGCTACTACGTCAACTATATATTTGTCAACCTTATCAGATAATACCATGTTGTTTGAAATTTTAATTGAACCTGAAAGAATAAAACCCAAAATAATAAAAAAGAAAAGCTAGAAATTAAGCTTTAAAGTAGTGGAAATAAATTAAATTATCCAAAAAAAAGTCCGGTTTGTAACTGTTGATGCTTAAGTTGACTGTTGTATCGTCTAGACATTCTTCTACTACTACTACAGCTACTAACACTACTACTAGTAATACTTCTACTACTATTACTGCAGCTACTATTACTACTAGTGCTACTACTACTACTTTTGTTACTACTACTGCTACTATTACTACTACTATTACAACTACTCCTGCAACTACTACTACTTCTACTATTACTACTAATGTCAATATTACTACTACTACTACTACTACTAGTACTACTATTACTACAACTACAGCTACTACTACGACCACTACTATTTCTACTACTATTACTACTACTCCTACTACTAATACTACTACTGCTACTACGGCTACAGATACTACTACTACTATTACTACTACTACTACTATTACTATTACTATTACAGCTACTTCTACTTCTACTATTACAGCTACAGCTTTTATTAGTACTACTACTACTTCATTAATTACTCATACTATTTCTACTTCTGCTACTACTATTAAAGCTACTACCATTACCAGTACTACTACTACTATAACTACCACTACTTCCACACTACTATTATTACTACTAGTACTACTACTACTGCTACTACCACTACCACTACAATTGCTGCTACTACAGCTACTACTACTACTATTACCACTACAACTACTATTGGTACTGCTGCTACTACTACTACTACTTCTCCTATTACATCTACAGCTACTCTTTATACTATTACTACTACTATTACAACTACGAATACTACTACAAATATTACTACTACTATTTATATTACTGCTATTACTACAACTATTACTACCATAGCTACTACTACTACTATAGATACTATATTATAGATGCTGGTGTTTAGTTTGACTGTTGTATCTTCTAGAGATTATTCTACTACCACCACAGCTACAAACACTACTACTACTACTATAGCTACTATTATTACTACAGCTACTAACACTACTGTTACTACTACTATAACTACTACTATAACTATACTACTACTATAACTATGACTACTACTACTGCTACTACAGTTTCAGCTACTACTTCTACTATTACTACTTCTATTAAAACTACGGCTACTGCTCTTACTACTTATATGACTACTACTTTTACTACTAGTACTACTACTACTACAGCTACTATTACTATGTCTTCTGCTACTACTATTACTACTACTACTACTACATTTTCTACTAATACTACTACTACAGCTACCATAACTGTTACTTACGGTGCGATGGGGACTCAGTTGGTAGAGTGGTTGTCCTCTTGTCTGAAGGTTGTGGGTTCGATAATCTATAATAACTACTATTATAAAGTGCCAATTCACAAAAAGTACTATCTGAAGATGTTTATTTTATATCATCTGTTCCTCCACTGGACTGTTTGACCATAGTGAAAACTCACAGACGGCCAAAGCATTCAGGAATGTACAGAAAAGCTGTGTGAGTAAAGAAAATAATTGTAGCATTTAATCTAAAAGCCCCTTTGACTGGACCGACTGACCAACTTAATCATCTGTATAGTCATGTGGTTAGACTAAGGGGGGGGGGAAGGGAGCATGGCAGGGAAGTGACGGTAGAAATTTGAGTGCTGTCAGCTCACTGTTTTTCCAGAAAATCTGATATTTGTGATTTTTCGTGTTTGTTTATGCTCTTTCCTGGCATGTGTCTCCTGACCTTGGAGTCTGTGTACAGTATGTGTGCAGGCGTGAGAGAGATTTCCCTCTTCGTATTTTGTTTCTCATTTGTTGAGTTCTTTTTCTTTATACCATTTTGATTTCAAGATTTTTTTCCTCTTTTGCCATATTTTTGGGTTTTGTTCATTATTTTCCTGTCCTTTTTATATTAGCTGGACTCAAAACCACAAAGATTTGTTTCATTTGATATTGTATTGTATTCTACTTTATTTGTTGTTGTGTGTTTTGTTTCTCATATCAACCAGTTACCAGTCATATAAAGGGTAAGGGTAATTTGATGTGTTTAAAAAATGAGTTCCTTTAACATAGCTTAAACAGCTAATAGCCATTTTAACTTATTTAAGGGATGATTTCATAGTTTTGTAAAAAAATATAAATTTTGCTTTCAACATAGAAAATCAAAAAAAAGACTGGTTGAAATTAGAAAAACGCATAATGCATACGCTCTGTCTGAATAAAATATTAGATCCTACATTTCCCGTGATGCAGCAAACCTGTGTAACCAACATTTCTTTTTCTTTTTAATTTGTAGTATCAAATCTATAGCGACAAGAACTTCATGAGATCATGGTTATTTCTTCTCTTGAGACACTAAATATTAAAGAATTTATTTCACTAATCCTTAAAATCTAAAACTTTTATCTTTAACTTTACAAGAATTAATTCGATTTTACCATTTGTTAATTTTTAGAATTGCAGAATATTGTATTATATTTACTGTATGTTTACTGAATTTTTCTAAAAATCTATTTCTAACTTGGCTGTATTTTATTTTTACAGATCAATCGAAAAATGACATCCACACACACAAACACACACAAACGCACGCACGCACACACACACACCTGCAAACACACACACCTGCAAACACACGTACACGTACTTTTCTCAAGGGATGTGAACCGGACCACAGACCCTTCAGTAATTGAATCACAGCTCATAGCTCCGTAACCACCATTGTCCCCACAAAACTTCTGCTATTAATAATAATAATTATAATTTTTGGGATAATAACTTATCAAAAATCGATACAAACTTTCACAAGCATAACGATATACCATTAGCAAATAATGTTATACTTTGAGGGAAATCTAGGACATTTACAGTATGTCCAACGACAGGAGAACATGAATGTCCTGGAGAACCCACTTTGTGCTTATGTGGACAGACCTTATCTCCTTAGGAGAATTTCATGAAAATTGTATATGTGCCGAAAATGAGAATATGTGGATAATCTGCTCTTTCATGTATGAACAGACGGACAGGGGTTACTCTATTTACCCTCTTTGGTTGTGGGTTTGGTAAGGTAACCTCAGTGGAGTTTGCCTTAGCTCTGGACATCAAAGGTCATTCTATCATGTCTGTGTCTTAAAGTGGAGGAAGTCGTCCATATCTTCTCTTCACTTCATGGTTAAAAGTATGTGGACACCTGAACTTTGCCAAGGTCGATGCGTCTGTGATGTCAATGACTTATGACTAATCCACTAATATACTAGTAATAATAATAATAATACATTTAATTTATAATGCACTTTACATTTGGATCAAATCTCAAAGTGCTACAAAGCAAAATCAGATAAAAGCATCAATAAAAAAATAAAATAATAACTATATAAAAGCCTGACCAAAAACCAACAATGTTAATTAAGGTTATAGGTTCTGCTAAAAAGGAAAGTTTTAAGTCCTTTTTTAAATGTGTCAGTCGTCTGTGGAGCCCTGAGATGGTC
>VRLP01006856.1:0-25424 GCA_009660295.1 Lophius piscatorius | reverse complement strand
ACTGACACATGTTCCTCCGCAGCCTCTCCATCCTCATCGTCATCATCATCTCCCCTGTCAACTCTCCGCGCTTGTCTGGAGGAGATAAAGGTGTGGATGAAAACCAACTTTCTCCAGTTGAACAGCTCCAAAACTTCTCATTGGGATCCCTGATAAAAGTCTTCAAAAACTACAGTATGTTCAAAACAGTGCTGCAAGGATCCTGCTGAGAGTGCGTAAACACGAACACATCACCCCTGTTCTTCATTCACTTCATTGGCTTCCCATCTCCACCAGGATTGATTATAAGATCTCTCTCCTCACTCACCAGTGCATCCATGGTAACGCACCCCCCTACCTGAAAGAACTACTCACCCCACTGACCTCAACACGATCCCTCCGTTCTACCCACTCATACCGCCTCCTCCTTCCCCGGACTAAGCTCAGCACCATGGGTGATCGGGCCTTCTGTTCTGCTGTCCCTCGTCTGTGGAATGCCCTCCCTGACCATCTGAGGGCTCCACAGACGACTGACACATTTAAAAAAGGACTTAAAACTTTCCTTTTTAGCAGAACTTTAATTAACGTTGCTGCTTTTTGGTCAGGTTTTTATAAAGTTATTATTTTATTTTTTATCTATGCTTTTATCTGCTTTTACTTTGTAGCACTTTGAGATTTGATCCATATGTAAAGTGCATTATATATTAAATGTATTATTATTATTATTAAACAGGCGACTGACATTGCAATTCGGAAACGTTTAATTCAGAAAGGAGAAAAGTGTCCCATTTAAACCCACCTGTTGTGGCGATGTCTGTAATTTTGCTCATGCAGATATCTCATCATGCTCTTCTTTAATTTTTTAAACAGGGTGCCAGTGCAGGTTGGAGGCGGGACTACAGCACATCAGTCCTTAGGTTTCCTAAGGGTTCTCTGCCCAGCATGTCCACCTTTGTCAACTCGGCCAAGACCAACTTCAGGATCACCACAACACGGGAGCCGGCCCCCCTCATCAGCTATCACAATGACGCCTGGATGGTGGCCTGCAGCCCGGACTCTTTTGTGTCTGCAGCCACCACTCATACCCATGAGATGCGTGCAAGTGTCATAATGAAAACATCCGATGTCACTTCCTTCTGACCCTTTACTCCAGAGGGAGTATCATAACTGCTACCAGGGCATAGGAATGAAGGCGACTATTCGTTTCCTCCATCAGGACATCTGATTTGTTGCAGCTTCTGCCTGGGCCATGAATTCACTCATCTTCTGTTTTTAATTGGAGAAATTCGCTACCTGATGTCTTGACTCTGAAAAGAACTTTAATTTAAAGGAACATATGGTTTTATTTTGCTTCTTCATCTTGTTTTATAACACACCCTGCAGAGTCATATACTTTTACACAATCATCTTTGATTATTGCATAGCTGTAGGTTTAAAGCAAAAGAAAGTTGTCATTTTACATTGTGTAGGAACACATTGCTCCTACACAATTTCCAAATCTCTTTAATTCCACGTTAACACTCAATACAATGTGAAGTTTTTCTATCCGCTCTACTCGCACAAATGTCACCTGGGTTCTAAGATCATTTGCATCACTTTGGATAGTATGTAAACCCGTGAATATATGGGAACCATACACACATTTCTTTCCACTATGTCACTCTGCTATCAACCGTGATCAAAGTAAACACAACTGTGTTGGTTGTGGAATTCACAACAGATGACTTCCACAAGTCATTTACAGATTTTTCTACATTTAGTTCAAGGTCATTATGATAGAATGGATAAGGGTAGGATATTTCATTTTAGAAATGCAGCTCAAAGTGATGTGCAAAAAAGAAATGATTTCTGCACCAAGTGCTTAAAAGGGACAACTTGACAACAGGAATGAAAAATTAAAACCATTTTTTTTGGCTAATTATTTAATCATTTGAATAAAATTAGGAGTGGCATATGTATGTACAAAAATGCAATTCAACCATTTTTAAAGCGATGCAGTAACGTGATACAAGGCACAAATTAGTTTAAAGCCAGTCTCACCGTTAAGAGCCAAGTCATGTGGGCTCAAGTGTTAGTGTGAAACCTGGCGTGGAATGCCTGGAACATGCCTGGAACATGGCTGGTGCAAGGGTGTATTCCTAAATGGGGTCTGTGTTTTGCAGAGACAAGTATTCTTAAAGAAAATACATACATATTTTGGCAAAATGTTTTTACAAGCAGTAAGAAGCAAAAAGAATCAAAGTTATTTTGTTTCATCAAGATAGAGGATGAGTATCATCATGAAGCCCCTGGCTGGCCTGCAGCGGAATGCAGACGGATGTTCGTCTGTCTGGAGTCCTCAGGACTGTGAACCCGCGAAATCCCAGACAGACTGTGAACAATGTATTCATGTCTCCTTTCCTTCTTCCCGATGTTAATAATATGCATAGCTCATGTGTGTGTGTGTCTGCAAGCTGCTTTTTCACCTTAAGGACAGTACTGGTGTATGTGTGTTTAAGCGTGTGACGGGGAGAAAAAGCCTTATCGAATCTGTGTGCCTTCAATCAAGGAGGTCAAACTAAAGCCTATGCGGGTAGCTTTCAGGGATTGTATTGTTTTGGCATGATGTGAACAGAGACAGCAGGCAGACGTGATTAGCGTTGGCTTTCTGCACGCAGACTGTCTTCACCTGGTGGGTTGAGATGTACACCAGAGGACAGAATCCCAGTTGCTTTTCAAGGCCTTTTAGCTCTTTCTTACTCCTTTAAGTATATGCACAGCAGGATAAATTAATGGAATATTTGTCTTTTTAAATGAGATAATATGAGTGCAGGCCCAGTGCTTTCAATGTTATACAGCATAATATAATTTAAAAAATGCCTGAATATGAAGTGTTCTGCATTAGGTCCCCGCAGAATCGTAGCTCCTCAGCTCTGAATGAGGAAGAGACGATCAGAAAATGACTCATGTCAGCAGCTATCATTCTTAAGCCCAGGCTAATTTCCCAGGCTGCCTTAAGCCATCTCCTGTAGGAACTGCTCTAAAAGTTCCTCAGTGGTAAGAATAGGAACTACCGTGTTGTTAACCAAAGCACTAGAGAGATTTACACTGGACGCACAATATTGTGATAAATTAATTTTATCTAGAGCGGTTTGGACGAGGAATAGGCATCGCTTTGCCAAATCTTTTTCCATGTGCCTTTTTATTGTCGGATGCTCATATTTTATTTCCGTGTGGTTGCACTTTATTGTAGTTTCTGGCAATGCAGGATAAATATAAAGCTTTCACAGCCATTACAAAAAAAACAAGCCTTTTTTAACCTCTTTCTTTCATCATGAGACTTTTTTTTTTTTTTAATCTTCCTGCAGTGTCTTAGTGGGCCTCATCCTCACTGAGCATAATATTGTTGATATAAGAATAAAATGAGGTGCCGAAACTATGTTTGAATCATCATGTAGTCTCAATAAAAACTTGTTTTTTGCATTTAAACTGAGGTTTATTGTGTGTGTGTGTGTTTTTTATTGTAACCTGTGGACAGATTGCTGTCGCTGATTGTTCATCTTATGTGCACTCGCAAAGATCAGAGTCCAGTTTCATGGGCTATAAATTACTGTGAGTAATTTCTGTATCTGCTGCAGTACTGTTAAAATGATAAGAAATAAAGAGTTGCTCCTAATGTGTGAAGATAGTCACTGTACTGGATATCAAGTACTCTGTGTGATGTTTCAAACAAACGGCTGCTTCAACCAGAGCATTAGCTGCGGTTTCAGTTTCACTTGCTGTTCTCAGTTCTTCTTCCTGTTTGTCACAGAGGCCTCTGTACTGGCTGACCAGTTGCCCTGATAACTGCTAACCTCACGCCATTAGTCATAGTTAACAACATGTCCCCCTCGTGTGCTTTATCTACTATATTATGAAATCCCTTTCTCTCCGTCGTCTCCTATGCTTGTGGACCATGAACAGTAAAATAAGTTACAGAATAGTTCTTTAAATTTTGATGCAAACAAAGGGAACACATACTTTAAACATATTTAAAGTTGTAGTATTCCCTATGTCCAAAATAATGTTCTGGTTATTTTGTATTTAGAACATGCTCTTGAAAACCAAATCACTTGCTGTGAATTTTGGAAAAGAAAACAGTACTGTCACAGAGCAGAAGACAAATAAGGCTATTTTGACATTCTTATAATATGTCAAAGTTTATATTGAGACAAAAAAAAGTAAGCTCTTTAGCACACAGCCTCTATACTGATGCTTTACTGACGCCATCTAGTGTTCAAATATAAACCTTCATCTTTATTTTTCCAATGTAGGCCCACATTGCATCAATGTTGTGCTCAATGCTCTGCTCAAATCCTGAAAGAAATACGTGCAGGAATATGTAAAAATACTATATTGATGTTCCATAAGAGTCTATCTATTTTTGGGCAAAAGAACCAAACATGCACCCTTACTAATAATGATATAATAATAATAATAATTTATAATAATAATTGACACTGATACCGAAACATTCATTTAAAAAGGAGGATGACCTGATTGATGAGACTTCAGGTCATCAGGATGAGAGTAATCTGAAATACCCATGAAGCCAGATCACTTGGAACACTCTGTGACCATAATAATGTTTTCTCTCTTTCTTTGAATGTGTGCCGTTCCCGTGCTCCATGGACTAGCACTCTCTGACCCGTTTCGATGACAAAAGTTAATAATAGTGTAGTGGGTTATCTACATTTTACCTTGAAAATAATTTAATAGGGGTACCACCCAAAGTTAATTTGGGAAATTATGAAACTTAGAATGAATCAATTCTTAGTTTCATTAAACTTAAAATTCTCACATCTGAAAGTCATGAACTCTTTCACAAAGTATTCTCATTTGTCTTCAAGAAGGATAGACAGGACACCTGTTATGCTTAAATATGAATATGTTTATTCAACTACACACTAAACACAACAGGATAAATATGGATAACTGATAATGAAGTAAATAAACGGATTAATGCATATACATCTGTGTGTGTGTGTGTGAGTGTGCGTGTGTGTGTGTGTGTGTGTGTGTGGATTGATGATTCAAAAGCTGAATGTTTGAGAAATAGGTAATGGTGATAGAGAGGAATTATTGACGGTTTTGAATTCTCTGGAACTTAATCATTGCTAAAGGGCACGATAACATTTAAAGGGACTTAGGTTTTGTACATCAACCTCAGATCATGAATGAGCGTGATAGAACAATCTTACTTGTGCTGCTCACAATCCGTGGATTCGGATGCTGCAGTCAATCAGGCAGTTTCCTCTCGCTGGGAGAAGGGAGTGTTTCAAAGTCAGCTGTAGACTTCTCTCCAGGTAACTCTATCGTCACTGCTGTATGGAGAGTGGTGGTTGCTGCGCACACACGTCCGGCTGGGCAAGAGATGCACCTGGCACCGATCGTCCTTGTTGCAGGATGTAAAATTGGAAACAGGAAACTGGTCCCTTTACTCTCGAGTGCAAAACTGATTTCCAGGGAGAGTCGCAGGCCTCGTGAAACTCCTTAATGAAAATTGGCCTTTTTGCAGGGCTGACAGTCTTAGAATGAAAAGGGATTAAAAATGTACTTTTAAAAACAGGTTCAAACAAAAGAAAAAAGGTTTGCGTGCCGTTATTGAGCTCAGGGTTGTGACGCTCAATAAACAATCAGGTCAGAATACGAAGTATAACTGGACAGCGAAAAATCAACGTACGTCGAAAAGCAAACGACTTAGAAAAAGAAAAAAATTGAAGAGAGCTACACCGGTTAAGAGCTCTAGAGGGTTAAGTATTAAGAGGAACGAACTAGAATATAACGGGACAAAAGCGGAACAAAAAGCAGGAAAAAGTGGAGCAGGGCAAGAAAAAGTGAGGGCAAGAAGAGCCAGAAATACAAATACTATATATTCTATATAATGTGTTCATGCAAAACAGTAATCGAGATATAAACAAAGATCGCTTAACTACAATGACATCTGCATTAATGAGGCATATCTATCAGATTTGTAGAAGACAGGATCAGTACGTATAAAACAATCAAAGACTAGCAATATTTCTAAGAATAAAGTTATTACAAGCACTATTCATTCATCTTATTTAAACTGAATGAGGTAAGACATACATGTTCCCATATTTGACAGAAGTAAAATTAAAAACATATCTTCTAGTGATGTTTCTGTTACTGACCGCTAAATGGCAATGTGTTACTGTAGAACTGTCCAAGACGGACAAGCTAAAAAAACCCTCAGATTGCTTATTTGAACAGATTACGATAACATGTTTTATATCGTTGGAAAGATCATTTAGCACAGCTTCTAACTATGTAAGTTGTGAAAGGAAATAAGGAAAACTTTACATAGAAACAGTCTTTTTTGTTGATGAGGTTCCAATTAACACAGTTCTTCTTGACATTTAAAACTTTAACATTCCAATGAGTTCGGGCAGGTCATAAAACCGGAGGAGCTGGGGTAAGGTGTCGGTCATCAATGTTTTATTACACCTCAGATTCTAACATCGGGGTCCTCCCATCACAAAGCAAGTCTCCCTTGTCAATTGATTTAGACGAGTACAGTATCGCTTTTGTCCCTTTAACCCCGGGAAGAACTAGATGTGGAGATGTCTCGCAACAATAGGCATAATATTAGGCCTAGTCAAGTACTGAACTAGAATCAAGGGATTTTGAGTTAGGTCTCGCACACAGAAGGGCTCAACTGACAAAAGACATTTCGTTCCATGGTGGACTTTCTTCAATGAAGAAAGCATAACTCCTGTGTACCACAGATTTAGTTTGATGACAGATTTTTATGAACCGCATAAGTTCTTACTTCTGCTTAAAAAACAGTTGGGGAGGATAATCTTCTGTTTTATCCGCCACACTATTGTCATTCCATGGACTTTTAAAAGTCCATGGAATGACAGGTTTGCTCTTTGGTTTAACTTTCTGTGCCTGGATCTTGCAGTCATGTTTGCTTTGTATCTCATACATAGTGGTTCTGAAGCTCAAGTGGATCAGTCCTCTTGTTCAACACTATCTTGGAGAGTGAGAGGATGCCTGATGAATGGAGGAAAAGTGTACTACTGCAGATGGTCAAAAATAAGGTTGTAGGAGACAGGGCAACATGGCGACCCTTAACGGGAACAACCCAAAGAGGAAGATATTGCGGCCCTCAAGCTCCTGGATTCTCTTATTTTTCTGTTGAGTCACCTTTTTTTTTGCTCTCTGATCGACAGAAATCTTCTCAAAATCTTGAGAAAATATGTCAGAGTTTCAGTACTTGGTCAGATTATTGCACTGTAAAGTTGGCTTCATTGACAGAAACAGGCAGTGGAAAGCTAGACTGTCTGTCTTTGCTATGCCCATGAGTCTTTCATCAGATAACCCAGTTCATTGAGATCGTATGCAATCCTATTGTCTGTGGGTGTGGAGTCCAATATAGTCAATAATAGATCTTCAGGTTTTCACAGTAGACATTTAAAAAGTCAATCATTTCTTCATCACCGTACATCTACAGTTGTTAAGTGCAAGAGTGCTGAGTTAGTTAAGATTTGTGAATCAAACACTTACAGTTCTGTTATGCCTGAGATTTCTTCAAACATTTTTTGAATATATTTCATTAGGAATGTGTTTGCTTCATTGGCGAATGATGAGTTCATATGGAGCTGGTGAAATGTGTGTTCTAAGCTTGTCAAAATTGTTTCGTCTTTTTCTTCTGGAAACATTCCCACGTGTTCCTGTGGATATAAAGATAAATCCCTGAAACATTGCTGTTTACGTTGAATTAATTTTCTGCATTGGTGGTTTTCCAGTATCAGCACAATGTCGTATACCTTATCAGCTTTATTCCCCTGTTTTTTTTCCCATGTCCCGAATTGGTTTTGAATAATTCTCTATGTTTATGAAGATGAACAACACCTTTAAAGATTTCTATTATTGCAGCTTTAAGCAAACACATATATCAAATCCATGGAGCACTGAGGAGAAAGATAAATGAGAAATACAAGCACGTAAATCAGGAGAACGATCATTAAAACGTCAAGTAATGCCTGTGATTCCCACAGCACAATATCTACATTGCCATACATACCAGTCCAAAGTTTGGGCACTGTATCATAATTTTTGAGTCGTACTTCAAGACCTCCAATCTACTCTCACAACCGCTCACATTAATGACTTATGATCATATAGAGCAATCTAGAAGAGTGAAACTGACCATAAAGGATGTATGAGGCAGCTACACGAGGGCTTGTCAGCAGAACAGCCAGAACCACAAACATTTTAAATGTCCATCTAGCCATCCATTTTGTGTCACTGCTTATTCTGATCCGGGTCGCAGAAGGGCTGGAGCATATCCCAGCTGACTTTGGTTGAGCAACGGGTTGAACCCAGGAGAAGTCGTCAGTTCAACATAGGCCTAATTATTTCAAAGTTAGGCTCTATGGGCTAGGAGAGGACTCTGGAGCACCCAAAGAGAACCCACACAGACATGGGTACAACATGCAAACTCCACACAAAAGGACCCTAAGACTCCAGGTGGATATGAACCTATAACCTATTTGTAGCAGTCGCAGGTAGAGAAGTTGTTATTTTTAAACTCATTCCAGAATTCTGTTTTGTCAAAATGTGCAAATATGAAAAAGTCTGAAGAAATGAAATATTACCACAGCCTCATTTGGCCCCAGACATCAGCAGCAGCAGGAGAGGATCCTTAATATGCAGGGCTACAAGCCACCAGTTCTCTCCCGTGAATGTCAATAGAGCCTCAACTTTTATGTGTTACTAAATATAAAAGTCTCATATTACAAGAGAAAATTGATGTTTCCGAGCTTACGGGAACAATATTAAGTCAGAGTGGGTTTTATTTATATTAATAACACAGGTATGGAGAGAGAATATCTAAAGCCTTGAGGGAGGCCTGCGGGGAAATGCACGGTCTCAGACGAAGGAGCTACAACAACGTCAAAGGAGAGACAAAGAAATCAGATTGAACCCTGTTGCTGACACACGTCTGCTCTCATTTCTTACCCTCCTTCCTCTCCTTGTCTTTACTTCTATAATTCTTATAGGAGTATTTTGAGGGGATGTTGCACCAGGTCAATGTGGAGATATACTCAACCGTAACATTAAAACTAGGAGTGGACAACACAAAATAGCCTTCTAAAACCAGATGCATCTGTGAATCTTGGACACCTGAAGCCCTGTCACCTGCTCCTCAGACCTTGTCACTAATACCAAGACAACAATAATACCAATATCATGCCCAATATTACTTGTCATTATTTTTTCAAGCACAATATTATATTACTTGCATTATCATGTTATTCTTAGGCACTGTCAGCATTTACTCTTTTTAAACACTTAATTAATATATATTTTTCTTATATTTAATACTTCATTGTCTTTACTGGATTACCGTATTTTGGTTGTTACAGAAATTCTGGAAAAATATCTGCACTGCTTCCTTTGCGATGAATATATTTTTTATCTTATCCATCTTATAGCCATCAAATTTTGCCCTCGTCAGAGTCGCTCAGATCCTTTTTAATGGTTCAAATACACAGCTTCAGGACAAAAATGTTCACTTGTCGCCTAATTTATCTCACCCACTTACAGTTGAGACATATTAGGATAAATTATCTATCTTTCGTAAAATGTTTCAGAACCACCATCAATAAACCACCATTAGTTTAACAATGAGTCACTATCTCTTATTGAAAGATATGTGCCACTTGACTGATCGTGTTTATAATGTGGCCCCCACTGCCAGGGGTCATATTATATGAAGAGTAAGGGGCCAAAGGAGCCCTGGGGCAACCGAGGAGAAGAGCTTAACCATGGCTATTGAGTTTATCTTATTCATTAAGTAGGGTTTTTTTTTTTAGTAAATTAAAGCGAGTGATGACCTTCAAAAAGAATTATGTAACTTGATCCAAAAAAAGTCAAAGGGTCTGGGTCAAATAGCTTTCTTTAAATATGCTTTACCAAAAGGTTGACTTTTACTGTTTAAAAATATGCTTGACATAACAATTTTTTCTGCTAAATTACTGTCTAAGATATTAATAACTTAGACAGAAATATGATTAAGATTTAGATTATTAAGAGATACATTTTATTAATGAATGCCCCCTAAAAAATCAAATGTACAAAGAAATATTTTTCCATTCCTTTATTTCTCTCGGTTAAATGATTACGAGTTAGATTAGGCAGTGCTGACCAAATATGAATCAAGATTTATTTTCAAATAGACGATTTTTACTTTAAAATATGAACAAAACTCGGTATAATTTCAAATTTAAAACAAAGGTTTATCTTCTGGCTAGAAAATCCTTGAATGCGTTCAGCTGCTAAGACGATGAGCTGCGTGGATATTAACAAGAAGGAGAGGTAAGAAAAGAGTGGAAGCAGCCAGATGTCAGTAGAGGTGACTTTCATACAGTGGCATTAAATGAAGATCATATTGTACCAGCTAACATATTTTGAAAGCCCTAAAAGAGTGAGGGAACATCTTCTCTTCTGCTGCCTAAGTTCCCACATGCGTACCCATAAAGCCCACGTAGCTTTATGGTTTCCCTGCGAATAATAACTCTCTCTCTTTGAATTACAGGCACATTGTGTTCAGTTCTGCACTCACAGGGTCCTATATAATAGAGAAAAACCTCTGAAGGTTTTAGAGTCTTCGCAGAAATAGTCTATAAAGGCTTTTTGGAACTGAGGTACAAAACCTTTCCGTTTGTTTTTCTCTCTTTCTAAGGAAACACTGGGACATTTATTGTCTCTGCTGTCAGTTAAACACTTTTAACCTGTGAAGAAATTGCTGTGTGCTTCAATTCCAAGATCACAGCAGCCAATAAGATGTACATCTGAAAGATCAAGAATATTATATTGAGTTTAAACTTATGAAACATCAATAGATGTGATCGCATCATTTCATATAATGTATTCATGGCCATAATTTATTATTGCAGCATCCATGGGCAATAACATGCAGCTGGGGCCCCCATCTACTCCCACTACCCTCCCCAGCGTAGTGTGGAGTGTTTATAGTTCGTGATTATGGTGACTCTCCAAGTTCCTATAATATACAGTGCATCAAGTAAACTACACGTTGCAGCTTTACCATGTTAATGTTTTGACATTGTAGTATGTAAGGCTATTTATTTCCAATAATTCTCATACCATCATGTCATGTCTCAGTTTCCTGCTGTCAGTAGCTGGGTTTTGAATGGACTCTTTTTCCCACTCCGCTTTTCTTATTCCTGTATTGACTGTTTATATTAGAAGTGATCATCGGATAGGTGTTTAGATGCGCCGCCATATCAATCTGAAGAGTTGTCAACAGCTGTGTCGTCTGCGCTGGTTTTTAGAGTGGAGGCATTTCTTCATCGTCTTTCTGCCACTTCAGCCTGTTTACGCGCAAAGACTTGAGCTAGTTTCTGGGGGTCCTTTCAGGTTAATGTACAAACATAGCAGTGCAGCATGGTGGCCTCCATGGAGGGAGACCCACTCAATTTTGAGATATAAATGGCTTTTTCAAAACTTCAAAATCATTATTTTCAGGTGGGTAGCAAAGGATGTGACATCATCATCATTTTTAGCGCAAGAGGCAGCAGTTGATAAAGCATGGTGGCTGTTTTAAATCTTTTCCAGGAACTACACCTGGTATTTTTCCTGACGTGTGTAGACGACCAGTATGAAAGTCATCTTTCATATTTACTTGTGTCACTGCCCACTGCCCTCTCTTCAGAGGCAAAAGTAGTAAACTGCTTCAGTAAGTTCCCCCTGCTGTGCTGCTTATGACCAGAAGATGACACTCTAACACCGTTCATCAGAACTGATCTCTTATGCATGCTTTCTCTTTATCTCCTGTCAAACAACCATTTCCACAGTGACACGCTTCTTCGGCTGGTTTGTGACACTGAATACGTCTCAAACGAAACCTCGGATGGAATGCAGTGAAAGCAGTGTTTGAATGTTTAAAAATAGATGTTATTGTTCTGGACAAAAGATCCACATTAGTGGAAAGAATTCATTGTTATAACTTATTTTACTGACTTTGTCTTACTGGTGTCTGTAATTGCCTGTCTAGTCTCACCATGAATATCAGACACAGGGCTTCATGGAACCTTATGCATTTTAAATAAGAGGACCATTTACCACGAGGGGTTCTCTCACTTTTCTAACGCACGTCTAGGACTTGATATTTCAGGTAAGAAGTAGATTAACTGCATATGTCAGCTACTGCTTCGCAGTGACTCCACCTCACTCATGCTGCAATGCAATGGAATGGTGCATCACAGACATCCAAACTGCAAAGGACCGTACTATTGTGATTTATCAGAGAAAGATAGAGGGAGATGGGTGTGAGAAAAGAAGAGGAGTTAAGGGAAGAGAGCAGGAGCAAGAGAAAGAATTGGGAGAGCTGAGGAGTGAAAGACGTAAACAGACGAAGAGATAGAAAGGGTCACCGTCGGTCAAGTTTAAATAAAATAAATGATGCGTTGGTGTGTAGTGGCTGTGAATCTCAACGGCCCCTGTTGTTACCATGGTTGCTGCTGCTGACATCATGATCGCAGAGTGCAGATAATGAAGTCAGGTCTGAAGAAGGAGAGGAGTGAAGTCCCCTCTGGACTTCACTGTGTTTGTGCCATATGTGTGTGTTTGCTGTCTCATAATACTGTGTATATGTGCATTACTCAGTGTAGAGGTGAGACTCTGATGGCGATGTGAATACTATTATTAATTCAAAAGTGAGAGTTGAAAAAATTCCACTGGGGCGACAAATACTCCTACATCAATGTTGAGCTTCTTCAGACAGCAGACATTCTGGAACCTATGTGGGCACCCACGGCTGTATGACAAGATTTTGTCTACCGAGATTGGATGAAAAGCAGAGGTCTTATTAAAAAGATCAGCAAGGAGTTAGGGTTGTCGGGTAAATTCTGATTATTTGGTTTTTATATGATTCTAGATATCAGCTGCACTAACACTCAAAAGTGACACAAGTAAACGAAAAAGATTCTGTGGTGATAAATGAGTAAAGCAAGCATGAATGAAGCGTGTGTATGTGTGTATATGTGCATATAAATGTGTGTGTAGGCGACAAGTCTTCCGTTTCTTACTATCCATTAATATTTCACTGTAATTTTTCATCTGCTGCAACTTCTAAAATCCCAAACATCCTCTTAGCACAGAGTAGATGGCCATAGGAAGAAATGTTAGTTACCTTGGCAACCATGGCCTGTGAAATAAGATACAAAGAAAGCGAGGGTTGAGAGAAAAGAGAGAAAGAGGGAGAGATGTGGAAGTAACAGGAGACAGAGGAGAAAACACAAAAGAAGAAAAGAATTGTGTCCCTCCTCATTAGTCACATCAGATATCGCATTGCTGTGATTTTTTATTTGCCGTCCTCCATCTTTGGTGCTCAGCAGTGGTTTTGTTTTGTTCTGCAAGTCAAACCAAGCGACCTGCAGTGTCTTTGTCTTTTGGTGTATTTCTGCAGATGCTGCTCCTGCTTCTGCATAGTGGGCCTAACAAAATTCACAGAGTGAAGAGATTGTTTTGCCAAAGCAAGGTTATGAAGCAAGCATGAGGTAGAAGTGCTCACCTCATGCTTGCAGGTTGCAGAAAAAGCACTGTGGCTCAGTGTGTAGAACATCAGAAGCAGTAAAAACAGTTTACCGCCAGACTTACTCCCTACAAAAGGAATTTGCGTCTGTATCATGGTGCAAAACATGCACTAAACAAAAATCTAAGCATAAATATAAAGATCTACAATGAGAGAAGGATCTGCAGCACAGGGCAGTTTTGGGTACGCAAATGATGTCACATAAATATAAAAAGATATATGTACAGATATGTGCATAAATACATGTACACTTACATTATACTCATGCACACACACACACACGCACACACACACACACACACACATATATATATATATATATATATATATATATATATATGTACAAAGTGGCAGTACAGAAGTACAAGTATGAGCAAATTATTAAATGAAATAAATAACTTTTTTGATGTGCAGTTATGCCAGAAGAAATGAGAACATGCAGTTCGTCCAGTGTGTGACAAACTGTATGTTAGGAAGCTAATGCTACACATCTTCACCACATTGTTCTAGTGCATGGAGTTGTGACAATATAGCCTTTTCTATAGAGCCAGAGGAGCAAATAGTATATATCATATTCTACTTTAATAGTTCATATTTTACTCCCTAGGTGAGCTATTTTAAAAAATACAATCTGTTTTGGACATTTCATTTGAGGATTCCAATATGTGGATTGTTTGTACAATGCAGAGGATTTGGGGATATACCCTTGCTGTAGGGAACGACACCTATCTTCCCTGATGCAACTGACATATGTCTCCTTAAAATCTCCACTGCAGAGAGATTTTATGCAGATTTGAAACTTACATATATTTCTAGTAGTATAAAAATGGAATGAAGCAATTCTTGTGAAATTGAAATGCCTTTGAGTTTCCATATATTTGAGACTGGTATTCATCATTTATTTTTTATGACGCGTCCTTTGTTTTTCTTTGTGTGTTTGGAGACATCTCCTCTATTCACTCTTTTTTACTTTTCATAAAATTTTAGCCCACTACTCCCCTCTTCCCATCATCTTTTATATCCTTCTTACTGATTTATCTTCTATTCCGTCCTTTTCCCCTATTCTGCACTTCACCCATTTTCAATATTATGCCTTCTGAATTCATTACTTTTCCTCTACTCCATAAAAATATTTTACTCTCCTTTTTATTTCCTCTTATCTTGAAGTCTTCAGTCTTTTTTGTTTACCTCCCTTTGCCCCTGTGTTGTTCTGCTCCACTTTAATCTGACATTTTAGATGCTCTCATTCAAGCAGCTTTCTGAAAATACATCTTCTCCCTATGTTCCAAGCGCCTTTCACTCTTTGAATGTCTGGCAGGATACATCAAGTGTGTGTGAAGTTACTGAAAATGATAAAAATGCTCATAAAGAATAACCGTCATAAAATATTCTACGAGCTGCTTTTCTTTCTCATAGTTGAGTTTGTTCCAACGTTCCGTCACATACCCATATATATACAGACGAGTGCATATCATACTACTGTTATTTCTTCAAAGCAGGGTTTCAAATAAACTATTCAACACGTCATTTTGTTATTGATTCAGATTCTGACTGGAGCCACAATCTACCAGGGAACAGGAATTCCAAATCATTGTTCAATTTATTTACAAATGGAAGTTTAGCATGATATTCACCTATATTAGCCATGATTATCAAACAAGAACGATATGCAAACAGTCATAGATGTAGCATTCAAATTATATTCAAAATCTCTTAATTAAAGTAAGAAACATCTCAAATAATGACAAACCAAATACTTAAAACTATAACATCATATTAACTCAGAGATCAGCCAATAATGGTTTCAACTCTATGAGTTGCTCACTAACATTGAAGTAAATCCAAAGACGCCTGGCAAACACCAACATACTTGCTGGTGAAATGTTTGTAGCACATGCCGATTTAAGCAGCGACATTTTCCACATTTAAGTCCAAAAGTTAAATCTAAATCTAGATATTATATCTGAATGTTAAATCTAAATCTAAATATTCAACCTAAATGTTTAGAAGATATCCAGCTTTACACTGAAGTCAGCGGAAGTACCGAAATAACAGCTCGATATAGGAAACAATTTCCACGGTATCCACGGTAAACACGGCCCTTTTTACACCAAGGCTATTTCATAGCTTGTTCTGGGTTAGTGTCTAACTTGGGGCTGATTCTTAGCTTTACCATCGCTGATGGACGGGGGTTGATGTTTTCTATGGAAGGAGTTCTGGTAATGATGCGGGCAGCACAGTTCTGGACCAACTGGAGTTTATCGACCTTGAGTGGAAGCCCAGAGAGGAGCAAGTTGCAGTAATCAATATGGGAGGCGACCAGGGTGATGACGAGGATGGCGGTGCTATTAGGTGTGAGTGACGGACGGAGACAGTTGATATTGTGTAGTTGGAAATATGCAGGCCGAGTGATTTTATTAATGTGTGCTTCGAAAGATAATGTGCTGGTGAGTATGCCCCCAAGACTCCTGACTTGGGGGCAGGGAGGAACAGTGCAGTTGTCAATAGTAAGTGAAAAGCTGTCAGATTTGGCCTGAGTGGTTTGGCACAAAAGAGGAGAACTTCACTTTTGTTGGTGTTGAATTTGAGAAAGTTATGCGATAACAATGTTTTAATTTCCAGGAGACAGTCAGAGCGGGAGGATGGTGGAAGGGTTTTGTTTGGTTTGGAGGACAGATAGCGCTGGGTGTCATCCGTGTTGTAATAAAAGTGAGGAACACCATTAGTGACTGGGGAGTGCATTGATCTGAAGGTCTGAAATTGTAAAAACAGAGTGCGACCAGAGAGATATGACATGAACCGGGAGAGATGGTTGTCTGTGAAACCAATGAAAGCTAATTCGTTTATGAGGGTGGTGTTAGAGATGGCATCAAAAGCTGCACTGAGATCAAGGAGGGTGAGGATGGTTAATAGTCCACAGTCCGCTGCCGTCAACAGATTATTAGTGATCTTAAGCAGGGCTGTCTCAGTGCTGTGAAGGGGACGGAAACCAGACTGGACTTCTTCAAACAGCTTATTGTTGGAAAGGTGAGAGTGGACCTGATCTGCAACAGTTTTTTGAAGTATTTGGACAGGAATGGTAAATTGGAGATTGGACGGACGTTATCCAGGTTGTCAGGATCTGCACCAGTTTTCTTGAGTTGGGGAGTTATTGCAGCTGTTTTGAAAGGGGATGGAATAAGGCCGTGAGTGAGGAGTGGATAATGTTGGTAATGAGAGAGGACAGGTGGGTGGGTAAGGGATCTAGATGGCAGGTGGAGGTTTTGGGTTTGTGAATAAGTTCACATATTTCAGCAACAGTTTGGAGTTGGGAATTGGGAACTGGAAAGAGGGGGGGTCAGAGTAGGCTGGATAAGGTGGAATGGATGTTGTATGATTTCTGGAGGCTTCGTGCTGGTAAATCGTCTCAATTTTTGCATTAAAAAGGTCATGAAGGTATAACAGTGCGTGGCGGAGTACACATCAGGTTGTCTCAAGATGGTGTTGACAGTGGAATGCAGAGATCTAGTGTTCCCTCCACCTGACCTGTTAAGGTTAGCATAGTACTCAGATTTAGCCACGGAGAGAGCATCCTTATAATGATGAATATGGTCCTCACACATGTTTTCATGGACAGGTAGACCGGGTTAGGGTTAACCTTAGTGCCTTTTGCTGCCTTTGTGGTATCGTAGATCCAGGCTAAACCAGGGTGAAGAGTGGGAATAAAAGAGAGTCCGAGTCTTTACCGGAGCAAGTTTGTCAAGTATAGTCTGAAATCCATCATTGTTGTGGGAGACCAGTTCATCAGCAGTGGATAAATTGCCAAAACTGGTTATTAAGACTGGCAGTAAGAGCTGATAAATCAATGATTATGATATTGGGGAATGAGAAGGAACGAGTCGGGTTACCTTTGGACACTGATAAGTCGCCATGGAATGACAAAAGTTTATCACCAGGTATAGGTCAGAGGCAGAACATCAAAGTGGAGTTACATGTGAACAAACATTTGTTGCATTTGTGCAACAAATGAGATCAAGAAGGTGGCCTTTGGTATGAGGGAAAGTTAATGAATTGTTGTAGTCCAAAGCTGTCAGGGCAGGATGTAAAGTCTCTTGTGAGTGTGTGCAACTAACAAATATTTTTAGTATTGATTCATCAGCTGATTATTATTAAAGTAAATCAGTGTAATTTGTATTTAGTTTTCTACAACAAATATGAGGCATCAGTTATGAGGACTTTCATCAAGGTGATGATGGAAGGGAATGGTTTAAATAAACTTTGTTGGTGATTTTCTTCTTTGGTTTCCCGCTATTGTATTGTGAACACACCATTAGAGCAACATTAGGCATTAGTAACATGTCACCATAGCCTGACATTGTGTCGGACTGGTGGACTTTCCTGTGTCATTATTTCACTAAACAGCAGACAGGATAGTCAACTTTAACATTCTCCCTGTGTGTTTTCACTCAACGCCACACTGCAGTCTAGCCAGACCTACTGGGCTACCAACAAACCCCAGTATTCAAATATAGTTCTGGACTCAACAGGTGCCATCCTTCAAACCAGTGCCACTGAGCTAAAATTGGTTCCACTCCTACTCAGCTCACTGTGTTTTCAGCCAATGGCAGCTGGAACGTCCCACAGCCAGCTGTTTGTGTGATTGTTCACATGTCTGTGTGCTTAGGCAGTAAAACTTGTCACATCATTAACTCACATACCGTCCTATTGTCATGAATTAGGTGTTTCCATTAAATGGTCCATTAAATGTTCGACTTTTACACTCAGATGAATTTTAATTCCATGTCCTGTCCTGCATCATAAACCTGCTTCATGACATCAGAGATATATTTTCATGTGCCCACAACAACGGTCTGTGTACAGCTCCACCGAAATTGCAAAGTCCTCCATCTGCTAGACCTGCTCCAACAGGTTGAGACAGTTGATCATTTGGAAATTAATTTATTAGCCATGACATTAAAACCCTCTGCCAAATGTTTTGAAGGTCTCTTTTTTGCCGCCACAACATCTCTGCAATGAATGCTATGTTCTCAAACCTTTCTCTTAGAAAAAAGGCATTTCTTTTTTCAACTGTGGGATCAGACAACACGGGTAAGGACAATTTAAGGTAATTTAAGTTGTGAGGTAAATAGTTCATACTTTAATGGTGAAATATAACTCACGCTCATGAGTGGCGTTTAAATTAATTTCTGTGGTTTAAGCTCCTCTTTTATTGACCAGCAAACCCAGGGATGTTATGGATTCCTTCTGAATTTTCAAGCCAAAACGAGAATACAACAACTTTTAGCAGTGGGTTTGCTGAATCTGAATCAAAATAGCAGCTCAAATGCCACAAATCCAAAACCTTCCCTGGACCCACGAGCCACAGAATTATTACCATTACTTACTATTACTGAAGCTTTTGGATGGCTGTTGCTCAGTGAGTGGAGCGGCTGTCTCTCAAAGGAAGATTCGAATATAGCAAGTTCGAGCTCTAGCAGGTCCACGTCATTGGGTCCTGGAGCCTCAACCCAGTACTTTGCACCCAATATGCTCCCCAGGCGCTGCAATGGAGCTGCCCAATGCTTCCTCAGGGCTGGGTCATATGAAGAGAATTGAATTTCCCTTGGGATAAATATAGTATATATTTTTAGAAATTTATTATTAATTTTAAGGTAAAAATATAGAGGTGACAGTATCGGATGGCACATCGGGGATATTTAGCGAAAGAAATGCTGCCCTTACAATACAGTTGAAAAAAAAAACAGTTAAAGAAATGCTGCACAATTTAGACTAACTATAAAAACTAGACCAATGCCTTCATCCCGGACAGCAAGAGTATATCGGACCAACAGTAGAGAAATTATGGCCAAAAATTGTTTGGGTATAATTCTCCCCGTAGTGTCGTAAATAGACAACCTGCTTTCTTTTCCCCCGCACTAAGGTCTATGATGGTATAAAACTGGAAAATGATCAATGAAATTGTATTTGGTTGTGTCCAGACACACTGTTTTTCATTAGAAAAAAAAGTTCCCCCTAGTGAGTAAAACATAAACAAATGGAATAAATTATGACATTAACAAGAAAGATCTCCTCAAGTCAATTGTTATTCACCAAATTTGGACTAAATCTGACCAAAGGTGATGAAATTATGCTCCAAAACCTTTTGGTGATTCCCTCAGTGTCATAACTATACAATCAGCCTTTCCCAAAATCCATCCAGTTCTTCCTCGCACTAAGGTCTATGTGCGTATGACATTTGATAATGATCCATGAAATGGTTTTTGAGGTGTTGCATTACTTAACATGAAGCAGCGAATGTCAATTCCATAATATCCCCGACTTTTCATTTATATAATTACTGAGTAAAACATACATAACCAAAACTGCAATCCCCAGGTTATACATTAACATTAAGAACGATATTCTCACAGAGTTAAAAGAATCCATTGCTGACACACTTCCAGAATGCCTTCAGCAGCTTTGGCAGGTTGGGCATCAGGTAAGCAGAAAATGCTGGAAATAACCAACGACAACTGAGCCAACACTGTGGCTGCAGCTGACAAACCCGGCTGGTCCTTGGCTAAATGCTTTTGCCATCATCCTCATTTGGCTGTCACGACGCCATGGTAATAAAGAAGCATGACGCAGCTTGTTCCCTGGGACTGTGTGGGTGTTTGGTCAACACTTTCAACCTCAGCTTGTAAAAGAAGAGAGAGCTGAGCGAGACACAGAAAAGAAGACTGATCTCCTCCCACACAGTCCAATTCCTGTGAGCTATTAATTTATAGCTGCATCGACTGTACTTGTTAGTCAAACTTACCTACAACACAAACATTTTGAAAAAAAATAATCCCACCTTGTATGTTTAGAAAATAATTTGGTATTACTTTTATATTAAAATACAATCAAATCAAAATCATAGAATGAATATTTGCATTTACACCTAATATTGTCTAGACTAAAGTCTGTGGCTGTAAGTCAAGAGGAAGTAAACGGTGTCTGGTCCACACCTGGGTTAGGGTCGGGTTTGATGTAGGTATACATTGTAGGTATAAATTATATCATATATAATTATTACAGCCTGTCCATAATATAACTTAATCGTCTGATCAATATTAATTGAAAATAATCGCAAATTTTGAAAATAATCGGAATTATTTTTATCCTGATGATCGTCTCCAGTCATCTGTATAAAACAGTTCAATATGGGGAAAATGTCATGTTTCTTTACTAACTCTGAGTGGCGGGGTAAATTGTCCTTTAGTGCAATATCATGGATCATTTAGTAACAAAGTCAAACGATACTGTGAGCACAGGTTCGTTCAAATGGAAACAGATATGTATGAATCCAACAATGCACCGGATTCAGTGAACTCAGCAGACTGGTGACTGATCCATCAAGGAAATGAGCCATTATGGAAGTTTGTCAGCGAGTCTAAATAAAAACATGACAACACATGGCATGGCGGCTTCAATGAGTGTATTTGTATAATTGTTACTCCACTGATGCTGTAATAGTGGGATGAATGGACAGATTAAGGAAAAAAAAAGGACAGATATATATGTATATATATATGAACTACGCACAATCACACACATAAGCAGACACACACACCAGCTGCCATTATGGTGACATAAGTCACTGCTGCTCCATTTTTGACTCTTTCTTACTGTTGTCAAAATTTTTATTATTTTCTTCCTTTAGGTGATGATATATACACTCTCTGCTCCTTCCTGAACAACACTCTCCAGTTCACCCTGGGGGATCTCGAATTGTTAATCATACATTATCATATTATAGTGACAACTACTGTATTTTAATCTGCTAATTAATTTTTCCCACTAAATTAAAAAGGTGCACTAACGTCAGCAGCATTCTCTTCAATAAGCCAATCAAATCAAGGCACAACCAACATAGATGGTGATGATGATGATTACAGGACATAGCTTTGTTTGAAAAAGTTAAGAAATTGCATTGTGAAACCCAAACTAACTGGATCAAATGTGTTCAGTAATACAAAAACCTGAAACATGGATCAGACATTTGCTGATTGAAAAACAAATTGTGGCTTGAAATATAGTATATGATGAAATCACAATTATTTCCATTAGATTTAAAGGGCTGATTTATGTCAGTGGAGAACTCTGCTCCTGACTACCTGAGTATAGAGACTCGTGGATCTTTATTTTTAAATCCAAAAGCGACAGTTGCTTGTGGTCACTACGTCCGTAGTTCCTTTGCGTTAAGGCAGTAACCCAAAAATTATTTTATTGATACATTTCAAACTTAATTCCCACGTAAACATCATGCGAGGAAGACCTGGATTGATTTTGAAAAAGGTTGGTTGTATATTTCCGACACCGGGGGAGCTCTATCTCCAACAAGTTTTCGGGCCATCATTTTTTGACAGAAATTGGATTTAGTCCAAATTTGGCGCATTTGATTTGACTTGAGGAGATCTATCTTGTAAACATCATATTTCATTCTAATAGTTCATATTTCATGATTTAACAAAAGATACTGGACACCGGACATTCTGGACATAACTTCACATTTTATTCGAGGAGTTCAATCATGATGACTGCTTGCGCAATACAGAAGATTTGGATCTTTTCCGGGATATACCCTTGAGGTCGGTAATGACGTAGGTCTAGTTCTAATATAATCTTGGGGGGCTTTAGATTTTGAGAGAAGCTGCTTACACACATACAGCACTAACGCAAGGACGCACGAACGATTGATTTGTTTATCTAAAGGTTCTCCTGCTGGAGTGCTGGGCGTCTGTTCTGAAAAATGTATCAATTCCATTCCCACTGCCAAACGGAATCACACATGCAAATGTGAGTAAATAAGAAAAATCTCTAAACATTCACCTCCAAATATGTATAAATATACGGAAAACTCAACGAAAACAACTTCAAAACAATTTTATTCATTGTCAGAGGATTTATTTAACATATTTACTGCTGAAGCATTGGATTCAAGAAAAAGTCACAACTGAGAGCTGCTTTCAAAGTAATGAAGAAAAATGACATCCACCATGGAGCCCAGGAATGACTTCACAGATCTAAAATGTTGGTTATTATGAAAAGGTCAAAGCTTGCGCTGATCCAGGTTACTGTGGGGGCTGAATATTATCAAAAGTTTTTTGATTGAAATATCATTGAGGTTTTATTGAAAGGAAGATATGCGACCTCGCAATGTTTGAGTTCTATATAGTTTAAGAGGACAAATACCATCAGAAACTGTTTCATCACTATGTTACCTTGAAATATTCATTTTAAATTGAATGTGAAGTTTTAAGGCCCAAATCATGGCCCAAAAACTTTTGGAGCTAAAGTTCCCCTCAGTGTTGGAAATATACAACCTAGCTTTCCCAAAATCAATCCAGCTTCATCGCACTAAGACCTATGTGGGTTAGAAATTTGAAAATGAAATAGTTGAAATAGTTAACACAAAGGATCTACAGACGTGGGGGCGATGATGAAGATGAAGAACCTTGTCCCAAGCTACTGTGAGCTTGAAGACGAGGGTAAGACAGATGTTTAATTCAAAACGCTTGTAGACTGAGATAAATTAAAGAACTTCAAACGGACCTGCGAGAATGAACTTTCCAGCTGTGCAGAATGTCGTTATCAGCAGTTAGTATGAAGATAAGTTAATTTACTTTCAGCGCAGTTAATTATTTCCCTATTAATACAAGAACCCAGAAAGTAATTTAGGCAAAACAGGAGGTAGAGTTGAACATCCCTGCCTCACTTCTTTATATCGCCTTGAAATAGATTGCTCCTGTTGAGCCAAAATTATGATTGACAACACAGTATGCCACTCTCTCTCTCTCGTTTATTAAAGCTCACCCATAAAAATCCAATTTAGAGTGGAGTGAGGAGAACCCAACAACCTTTGTTGGGTTCTCACGAGTGGCATCAGGAGTAAAGTCTGTGCCTGTAAAACAACGCGTATGAGATTCCGCCGTGGTGGTCCCTGATTGACAGCAGAAAGAAATAAAATTAGAAGATGGTGAAGTGAGGTGGAGATATTGAGCAGCCTAACAGCCAATGGAGAAACAGCTTCTCTCTAATCTTAAGGTAAAGAAGATGACAAAATAAAACTGACAGCTATAAAGCCATCATTATCAAACGAACATCTTTAATCTTAAAATGCATGTGAAACCAGCACATCTTTTAGGAAACTCACATAAAGTTATGTATCATTTAATGATCTTTATGCCATTTGAAAAACATGTCGTTCCTGTTACATTTGGAGTCAGCCTGTCCAAAGAGCTGATGTAGAGCACGGCACATCAATTTCAGTGAGGAAAGTTTACATTAAGGAAAAAAGGAATGGTTTTGTTTCTTTTAACATGAAGCTGAACTTTTCAAGGATGATTTAAATACATATTATTATGCATTCTCATAAATGCATATTTTACTTACGGTCTGGCATTAGCCAGTTTGTCCTTCAGACATTTATACATTATACATTATTTAAAGATGCCGGCGTATCTGGACTCGTAGGTGTCTAGAACGCCCTGGACAGTATTGCTTGTCTTTTTAGCAGATAGACTTGGATGTAAGCGAGATACGTTTGACTGTAAAGAGTGTTAGCTTGATAGCTCGCGGCGCTCTGACAGCTGTGAACCACTATTATTCATCCTTTCTTATTGCCACGAGCGTACTTTACAACTACTTACGACTTATTATTTTAATTATTACAACGTGTCGAGTCACCTGACACACCAGTAAACCTTCCGATCATCCCATTCCGACTCCTTATTGGCACTCTTGACCCCGCATACACTGCACGACAAAGCACACAGGACTTTCAATGTCAGATGGCCCGGCAGTCTGGAGGCTCATTTGCAAGTGTGAATCGGGCTCAAATCGTACAATGTACGCCCGGCTTAAGGAGAAGACAGTGAGAGAGAGGTACATTTAACAAGCTAACGTTAAATTAGAAAGATTTTACAGTTGAAAATAACATTCAGCATTAATGTTATTCTCTATTGATATTCATGACCAAGTAATTGTAGCCTAACTATATCGTGAAATAATGGTTCAGACCACCGAAGTTCAACGTTAGCAAACTCAGTGGGGCTTAATTTAAATGCCAGGGGGAAGTCTTATGTCTAACAATAGCCAATGTAGACGTCATGCATGCTACTGAGCATCAACAGGCCATCTCTGGCCGAGTTTCCATATGAGGGAGCCTCTCAGCTAATTTTTTAAAAAGTGTATTGGTGGCACTTGGGGTTGTACCGATCTGCCCCCGCTGCTGAAAAAAACCTTGTTTATGATCAACAGACACTTCTTATCACTTAAGCTTCTCAAACAAAGTTCGCTAGAAGAAATAATAATAATAATAATAATAATACATTTGCTACAAGGTAAAAGGTAAAAGCAGATAAAAGCTTCATTAAAAAATATAATAATAATTATATAAAATATGACCAAAAAGCAGCAATGTTAATTAAAAATTATAGGTTCTGCTAAAAAGGAAAGTTTTAAGTCCTTTTTTAAATGTCTCAGTCGTCTGTGGAGCCCTGAGGTGGTCAGGGAGGGCATTCCACAGACGAGGGGCAGCAGAACAGAAAGCCCGATCACCCATGGTGCTGAACTTAGTCCGGGGAAAGAGGAGGCGGTATGAGTGGGTAGAATGGAGCGATCGTGTTGAGGTCAGTGGGGTGAGTAGTTCTTTCAGGTAATAATAATAATAATAATACATTTAATTTATAATGCACTTTACATTAGGATCAAATCTCAAAGTGCTACAAAGTAAAAGCAGATAAAAGCATAAATAAAAAATAAAATAATAACTATATAAAAGCCTTACCAAAAAACCAACAATGTTAATTAA
>VRLP01006855.1:0-25440 GCA_009660295.1 Lophius piscatorius | reverse complement strand
CATTTTCTTTCTAGCTTATGAGTTGTTTGTTTGAGGTTTCGAGTCAGGTTGTTAAACCATGGAGCTGCTCTCCTCTGTTTCACACTCTTCTTTTTTAGGGGGGCGATAGTGTCCAGAGTTAATCTCAGTGAGTTTGCAGCCCTATCGACCAAATAATCAATTTGCCCAGGACTGACGCTAGAGTCAGATTCTTTTAAGTTGAGACATGCGACTGAATTCAGGGCTGATGGAATAGATTCTTTAAATTTTATTACAGCTTCTTCAGATATATTTCTAGCGTAGAAAGATTTTCTATTGGCGAGTGATTTAGCATTGCAAATTCAAAAGTTATCAAACGGTGGTCTGATAGCATAGGATTCTGTGGATGAACTACTAGTTTTTCAATATCAATGCCGTAAGTCAGGACTAAATCCAAAGTGTGATTAAAACAGTGAGTGGGCTCATTAACACACTGACTGAAACCAATACAGTCTAATATTAAGTTAAACGCGGCACCGTTTAACTTAATAAACGGTGCCGCGTTTAACTTAATATTAACATGGGTAAAATATGATATAAACAACATAGCTCTCTTCAAGTTGATTCACATACACCAAATTTGGTACAAATAAATCGGACCAACTGTTGAGAATATAGCCGGAAACATTTGGAGATAAAGCTCCCCATATTGTTGGAAATATACAACCCACTCTTCCCAAAATCACTCCAAATTTTACCCACACTAAGGTCTATGTGGGTATTAAATTTGAAAAAGTCCAAATCCATGAAGTAGTTTTTGAGTTGTCGCGTTAACACGAAGCGTTAATGTGCGGCTGCGAGGTATGCAGCGATGATCATTCCATAATATTCCCGGCTTTTACATTACTGTTAATTAAAAAATATATACTTTTCATGCCTCTAGTTCCTTCAACACAACTTCCTTCGTAGGGTGAATGCAGCCTTTCGAGATAAGGTACAGAGCTCAGACATCCAAAGGGAGCTCGGAGTACAGGCGCTGCCTGGATGGGTATGTTGATGGTTTTAATGTAGCTGTGAATGGTTGCTTGTCTCAATGTTTTGGCATTCTAATAAACTGACTGCTTATGCAGGATATACACCGTCTTTCCAGGTACAGGGATAACCTCCATTTTGGATATGTTCCCTACAGGATATCCGACTTCTAAGCACATTCAAAATGTGAATGTGACCACGTGGAGTAAATTGTGTCCCCTTGCTAGCCCTGTGATGAAAGTAGTCTAACACACCTTTCACCCAGAGACAGCTAGGATAGGCTCCATTCAAGATAAGTGTTTACAAGATAAAAAATAGATGGATGGTTGCTTGGATAGATGGATGGATGGATGGATAGATGACTAAAACAGGTGAAATGTAATTTCAGAGATTTAGGGAGAATATTTTATGATGATGATGGGTCGGAAAGTTGTACTGTTTGGAAGACAAGATTCCTATTCAATCTGATTCTGAATCTGCATTCCCGAAACATCAACTAGAACTGGATCTGATGCCGTCATCCTCGACGGCAAGGATATAACCCCAAAAAGTCCCCAATCACCTTCGTTGTATAAGCAATCCCCCTGATTGAACTCAAATTAAATGCAAAGTTAAACTGACAGTATTTTTTTGTAAAATAGCTTCCAAAACTGAGTAAAATATAAACTATTAGATTAAAATATAATAATAATAATAAACAACATAGGTATCCTTTAATTGATTCATTTGCACCAACTCTGGACTAGATCGGATCAATGGTCAAGAAATTATAGCCCAAAAACTTTGTAGGTAAAGCTCCCCATAGTTTCAGAAATATAAAACGGACATTTCCCAAAATCAATCCAACTCTACCTTGTACTAAAGTCTATACGGGTTTGAAGTTTGAAAATGATACAAGAAAAAAACTTTTTGAGGTATGTCCGGAAAACAATGGTTCTCATAAAAAAACTAATGAGTAAAATATGAATTAGTAAACTAGTAAAATGCCATTTTTACAAGATAAATCTCCTTGAATTCATTAATATCCACCAAATTTGGACTTAATCAAACTAAATCGGAGAATTCTTCTCAGTTTATGGTAATATCCCAGTACATTTAAGAAAAGCAGCAGGTTGTATATCAAACTAAAGCAACCTCTACAGTGTTCATTCTCTACCCTATATTCATTGCAAGTTCTCAGAAAAGTCTTCAATTCAGAGAAAGTAAAATGGTAGCAGACTTCATTTCCGGCATTCATTAATAACATGTGTCAACTCAGGTGCCATTTAACTTTCATTAGGTTTCCTTTTGGGATTTTACACCTAGGCCGTCCATCTCACACTCATCTCAGCAGCGTACTTAATTCAGAAAATTTAAAATGTTTAATATCCCAACATGGATTGTAATGTAGCTCTGACAAATTCAATGTCACTCATCATATTTAACCTTGTGCCTGCAAGTCACTCTTGTGTTTGAAGACTGCATTACCAATATCAATAGTTTAACCCATTTTCAAATGCCTTTCAAAATGAAGGCTGTAATGATTTCTCTCTGCTGTTGGGGACTGAGTTGAAATTTCTCATAAAATATGATTCACAATGAGAGGGGTTAGAGAGGGGAGCCTGTTGTCTTGTACAAAGTTTCTACACATTCATAATCATGTACACAAAGAATTGGTGTCCTCTATGTACAATTTTATTTCAATATTTATTATTGCATAAGAATACATCTATGCAACAAAATTTAATTAAGGCAATGCACAAGTGCAATAATGTTTAAATCTATTCCCACCCTAATGATATGGCAGTGATATTATAAAACTTGAAATTCACACCTTTTCATATTAGATGATAACTTTCAGGCTGGATCCAAAGTTAGGATCCAAAAACACAACTTCCAAAATGTCTGTTGAATGAGTATCTTTACTAGGTATAGGCAGGCAAACAATAACCAAGGGGGCAGGCAAAATGCAATGTTCGATACACGGGCAGAAGTCAGAACCATAAATAACGGAGACCACGACTAATCACGCTGGAAAGGTTGGCACAAGGGAACAACCCGATCTGGCACAGGTGGAGAGGGGAGAACAGATTAAATACACTAGGAAGCAGGGATTAACAAGACGGAGGTGTTGACAATTAAGACAGGACAATCAGAGTGCAGGAGCAAAAAAGAAACAATGTGAAAACCAAACAACTAATTACAAACATGACAAGCCTTCTCTCTCTCTCATTTCTTCATTCCAACAGTTCTTCAAATCCCTCACACTATACCCACTTCTTAGTACATTTCCATCCCTATCCCTAATGACCCTAGCCTGGTGCACATCCTTCCCATCTCTATTTTTCTGTCTCCTGTCTCCTCAGTCCTTCTCTCCTTCCTTAGTGTCCAACCTCTCATACAACTTGTCATAGGTTTTAGTCTTTACTACCTCACTCTTAGGCCAAGATTTTGGCCGCACCTCTATGTATTCCTGCCTACTTTCTTCATCTCTCATGCTACCACTTCTTCTTCGCCAATCTTTTCTTACCTATACTCTCCTGATACCTACTCATTCCGCCCCCCTAGTCTCCTTATCTTCTTTCTCTCTCTCTCTGTCTCTTTTTTTCAAACCAGACCGGTCATGGCAGTAGGCCGTCCACCCTGAATCTTGGATCAGCTCAAGGTTTCTGTCCATTAAAAAGGCACTTTTTTCTCGCCATTGTCGCAAAGTGCTTGCTCAAGGAGGAATTTGTTGGGTCTCTGTAGATAATTATAGAAAGAGTTTGGTCTAGACCTGCTCTTTCTGGAAAGCACCTTGAGACAACTGTTGTTGTGAATTGGCGCTATGTAAATAAAGATTGATTGATGATGATTTCCTCTGTCCAGATGATCCACCAAAAACTTGCTTGGAAGAGGAATCTTCGACATTTAACCACAGGAGCTTTGGAGCAAACCACGGACCTTTCGATTATTAGCTAACTTTGAGTAGTTCAGCCGACTAGAGGCTATACTGTTCTATACAGTTTGGTTTAATGAAGTCAGATAATCAAAAGAAATTCTAGGTATTTTTATAGCCTGTTGAGTTTTGGTAATTAGAATCTTTTTTATAGATCTTGACATCATGCGTGCGGGATGGGGGTACAGTTAGTAGCACTGCTGTCTCACAGCAAGACGGTACTGTGTACAAATCCACCTCTTTGCGCACTTTTATGTACAGAGTTCGCATGTTCCAATGTTCAAGTGGGTTCTCTCTCGGTTCTCCAGCTTCCTTTCTTCCAAAGAACATGCAATGAGATATTTTGGTGACATTAAATTGCGTGTGGGAGTGAATGTGAGCATGAATGGTTTTCTGTCTCTATGTTTCATTATTGTGATGAATGGCCGACTGGGGTGATGAACTGGGAAACGGTGTACATCCTGGTTGCCAGGTGCTCCTCTCACCCACAGTCAGCTGGGACAGGCTCCAGCCTCCATGCAACTCTGAACAGAATAAGTGTGAATGGATGATGAATGAATCCATTATACACACATACGTGTCCTGAATTTCCTTTTTACATAATACGCAGCAGGTGAAGCTTCTTGAAATTTTCTAAGGAGCTTTGTGGAGCAAATACCAACCCTTAAATCAAATCACAATGCTTGCTGCTTTTCAAGAGAGGAACTCTTTTATCAAGTCATGTCAAGTCAAGTCAATTTTATTTAATAGCCAAAAATCACAAAATCACAATTTGCCTCGTTGGGTTTTACAATCTGTATATGATGCAACATCCTCTGTCCTTAGACTCTCAATGATTTAATTTTGAGAAAACTTTTTGAATTCGAAACTCCAGGGGGGCAGCTGTAGCGGTCATCCTCTTTTTTGAAGGTGGGTTGTTTGATCCAGCTGTATAAAAATGTCAGTGTACTTGAATAAGCTACTGATTGGTGGAATGTGTACTATTATTCATGGGAAATCCTTGCAAGGAGAAACACCTTTCAACTTAAGAGATAATATCTAATTCCAAGGGATAATTACAATCTTACAGCAGCATATAAAAGTAAACAATTACGCAAATAAAAGTAAACAATTACGCAAATAAAAGTAAACAATTACGCAAATAAAAGTAAACAATTACGCAAATACAAATAAACAATTACGCAAATAAAAGTAAACAATTACACAATGGACAAAACAGAAACCAGAGATAATATTTAAGTTAATGAAGAATACTAAAGAATATTGAATTAAATAGTGTGCAAATGTAAACAAGAGTGTGTTTATTGATATACAGTTTGAGTATATGTATAAAGAGCTTCTGTTGCGATAGGCTGCCACACGCATGGCACCATCATAGTGACCCATACTATACCTACATACTAAATATATACAGTGCATGAGCCCTTCTATGCAGCTTGTTAAAGTCTAGGTTCGTGGGCTTTTATTTCAGCCTGCAGTTCTGTATAAATGCAATGGAGGATTAGAGATTTTAAAAACATAACAACGTTAAAGCATCAAATTAAAATGCTGGTGATGCAGCTGAATTACTTGCACTGACTGAACTTTGAAATGAGCCTTTGGAACTGAGGATACAGATCTGAATAATTTATAAAAAATGTTATTCCTGCACACACAAACCTAGAGTATAGTGAAAATATTGAAATATATCACCTCCTGCTCAGGTATTGTACAAACCTGAAGCTAACAGGGTTGTCTGGGTCTTTTTGGCTTGCTATAAGTAGAGTCATAGGTTAAGCCTGTGCAGGGTTTAAAGAAACCTATTTCTCTTATCTTACTAGGTCCTGAACCATGAGCAATAACATTATCAAGGGTCTGTTGTTACAGGAATGGGGGTAGAGAGGAGCAGAATTACAGGCAGTGAGGAGATTTTAAACACTATACATCACTGGGCTGTGCACAGCCGTGCCCCTAATCTGGTCATTGTGCTGGACCTTATCAGCCGTCAGCGCTTTAAATAGAACAAAGAATAGTAGTTGTCGATCCATAAATCATAACTTCAAACACTGGGAGGTAAGCTTTTAATATTACCTCCAGGATAAAGCTCTCTAGCACACAGCCTGCACAAGCTCTTGTCAATCTCTTAGCAGTGGTTCTAACCCAATGTGAAAATTTGCCTGGATGCAACTACATTAGCTTTTATTGATATCTTCTCAATTTAATGGCGTCAGATAGCACCACTAAGACTATATTCACTTTATAATCTGCAACTGAATTAAAAGTAATAGCCATTAATGGAGACATGCTGATTATAGCTGCCATTTTGTGTGAAATGTGAATTCCACTGTACTTATTGTAGTATGATTTTGCACCTTGAACAATATGTTTAATATATCTTAGTGACTTTGGTAAAAGTTGCCATTCGTTTATCATCATGAAAATGAAGATGAAAGTGTAGTCCTTGTATGTATGAATATATATATATATATATATATATATCTGTTCTATTCTGTTATTGAATAATTAAAAAACTGCAGATGTTCCAGCCTACATTTTGGTTCCACCCGTTTGCCTTACCTCCAGTTAAGAGACAAACAAGGGACCCCCAATCCATTTCACAGCAGCAGTATTATGGCAATTACAGCAAGCCCCTGGCTCCTTCTCCAATGCAACTCTATCCTGCTCATGTGCCAAGTAGATGTTTTATCTGGAAACAATCAGGAGATGAACATTTCACCGGTGATACTGATATGGAAGTGGGAAAGAGAATGCTTTAGACAAAAATGGTTACAATTACAACACTGGTTCACCTATAGACAGCATTAGGTCCCTGAAATGTGAAAATTGGGGCAAATTCAGTTTACTGGCGGAGCTGGAGCAATGTTCATTCTCTAAACAGACTGTATTGTACTATAGTTTGTCAAAAAAAACAAAGGAAATGCAGTCAAATGATGACTGACAATAACAATGGGATATCTCCTTGCAGAGACACATGTCCACTAGATTTCCCAAATCCCAGTTGGCCACTCCAAAATTTGCCATTCTCTGGCAGGCACTGGATTATTTAATTTTACCTGAATGACCACCATTTTCAAGCATTATGGGATACAGACACCCTGGTGTTTGTCATTGATGAAAGGTAGAACAAGCAACTCTTACTGAATTTCCTGAGAGACGTTTGAGAATTCTTATGAAACCATATTGCTTCCACTACTCTTTCCAAGATCTTCATTGTGTGGTTGCTACAGCGCCGCACATCACCATTGGTTTTGAAAATCGGCACCAGTTATCTTTTCCTCCAATCCTGAGGCATTTCATTCTCCAAGATAGTGTTGAACAATTTAGTTAAATACTCCATTCCCTTCTTTCCTAGATCCCTCAACCGGTATATCATCAGGACCAACAGCCTTTCCTCACTTGTAAGCATATTTCCATCCCTATCCTTAATCAAACTAACCCGCTGTACATCCTTCCCATTCCTCATACAACTTATAAACTGCCACCTTACTCTTTTTCCTTCCGTTGCATCTTATTGTATGCCTGCCTACTTTCTTCATCTCTCTTGCTGTTCAACTCTCACTTATTATCTGCTGTAGTTGCACAGTCATCTGGCGGTCCTTCAATACCTCATGGGCCTGTCTCCACTCTTCAGAGAACTTCAAACAGCAGCCTTCGTTCCTCAACTTTCACCATTTTATACTATGCTCTACCTTTGGTCTTTTCCTCTTTTGAGTCATACTACATACCACCATTATATGCAGTTGGCTATGATTTCCCCATGTCACCATATTGCACTCTCTTCACTTCCAGAAAACTATTCACATAATTCTCCTGCACAATCAACCCAACCCCATTTACTCCCCCATCTACTCCATTAACAAACAGTTTGTACCCTCCTACTATGCTTCTAGCCTTATTGCCTTTCCACCTCATCTTTTGGACACACAGTATATCTACCTTCCTTCTATCCATCATATCAGCTAGCTCTCTATCTTTTCATGTCATTGTGGCAACATTAAAGTTCCAACTCTCACCCCTACAATGCGGCCAATCCTCACCCTGCTAGTTAAAAAGGACAGTAGTAGTTGTTAATCTGGGCCAGGACTGATCTGGTTTGGAAATTAGTTTTGTGTTTCACATATCCTTTATTGATCACAAACAGCCATACCAGCCAGGAAATATGTTTTGTCATTAGTAAATTGCTGGAAAAACTTTTTTAAAGGGAAAATTATTGGAAAATCTTTGAGAACCACTGGTCCAGGGCATATATTTCAAACTCAAAGCCTGCGGGCCACATCGACTAGTTGCCGAGGGTTGCAACGGTCTATTTCTACTGTGTTATACCTGTAGTACCTTTTGGTCTTAGTAAACAACAGGAATGTATTTTTAGTTGACAACATTAGTTAAACAAAGTGGAACATGCATCATGTGGATGCATTCTCTGACTATGTTACTTGAGCATTATCGAGCAATGTAATGAAGAGCTGCTTGCTCTTCGACCATGCTTCCGCTTTAGCAGTAAGATTATTAAATCTCTAGATAGAAATCTCAGCACAGTCAGTGATACACCGATGAACTATATTTACTTTTAAACATTTGGGCTTTTTCCTGATAATAGCCTTTGTGGTTGTCAACTGACAATTGGTTTTAATGTATGTGCCGTTACAGGGAGCCAGTTTCTTCAAATATTGGGGATGACAGCTTCAGTTACATTAAACAGACTTAAATTTCCATGCATCACCGCTACACTGTCTTTCAGTATTGATATCAGCCACTCAAAAATCATGGAGATCAAAAAAGTAACGAAAAGGATTGGTTGAGCGTTGTTTCTGATGGAGCAGAAAGAAAATCTGCTACCAAGTCTCTCCTTCAGCTGCTCTCTCTCTGAGTTTGAGAGAGATAATGTCAGAAGATACTGCTGCAGGACTTTGAGCTGGATTCAGATGGCTGGAGGGACCATTGTATCGTTTTCATCAGAGAGTGAGAGATGATAATATGTATGATGGGAAAAACTGATTCCTTTGCGTCAAAGATTTAACATATTACTAATTTTATTGTATAATTTATAGCATTTTGACATATAGGTGTTCATCCAATGCGTTTCATTCAAAAAGTAGAGTCCAACTCCCATGCACTTGAAGGGGTCAAATTACAAATACCCAACTCAAAGGATTTAAGTTATTAGGAAGAATATCTAAAAAAATCTAATAACCAAACATGTAAGAAGTTACTATCAAATCCGGTAAAGCTGATTACTGGATGAAGATTTCATCTCAAACTACTCAGGCAATCATACACAGGTTATTATGGATGATTATTATGTGATCCCAAGTTTGAGCTAATCGTTAGTTTTAAGTAAAAGACATATCATAGATATAACAGTGTGCCTTATTCATTGTTAAAATGCATGTATAAATACTGAGTGATGTTAGCTGTCTTGGTTTACAGGCTGTTTTTCTGCTACTACTGACATTTATGTTAACGTCACCTTGACGTCGATTTCAAAAAGTTCTATTATGGCAGAAATAAGAAATCAATCTAGCCATTTACCAAGGGCTATTTAAAGTTCCCTTTTTGTTTATATTGTTAATTGACAACTCAATGATTTTAGATTTAACTTAAAAACTATATTTTTAGGGCTGTTTTTGATGCCTGTGACTAAAAACCTTTTATTGGTAATGCCGCGAAACACTGCTGATAGAGCGGGAGACAGAATTTTTTTCTGCCGATTTATTTTGAATATCATCTGCAATTTGAAATTTTTCTGTTCCCTTCGTTTATTCATAAGTCTATAAACTGAGAATACAAAATAAGAATTAATTGCAATAATACCTACGATTAAATATTACCGATTTCAATGCTGTCCGGTCCTCAATTTGGCACCCTATGACCCCCCTGGTCTAGGTAATTAAGTGTTATTCTTCTTTTGGCTGTTCTGGATTAAGGTAAGTCGCATTAGTTAACTGGTATAGGCATTATAACGGACACCGTTTCTGCAACCCTCTGACTGATCCAGGGTACAGCACCAAGAGTATGTTGGCTTGTGCAACACCAGTGTCTGAGTGAGACAGTGGAGAATACTGAATATTTGTATTTCCAAGTCTAACTTTTATAATGTTGAGTAAATCTGTTGGTATTCAGTAATGTGAGCTAGAAAGTCAACAATTTATCTAAATTGGGTTAGGCCCTTGTGTATTCAGCAATTTACTTGTACTATATAGCTCAGTTGTTCAATGACCTTCTCAATTCATTTTATCCTTAATCGGCGCACATCAAGTCAAGTAATATTACTGATACAGTACATTGAAAAATGACAGGACTTGACCCATAATAATACTCTTCTAACGGCATTGGGTTAGATATGGTTCAGGTCACATTGAAGTACTAACCGTTACATTTAACCCAATGATTGCTTTCAAAATCGAAAATAAGACTTGAACAGCAGAGCTGCTCAGCAATTCCTTCCGTGTTGGCTCAGATATGGTCAGTATGAGAAAATTATATTTACATAATTTAATATATTATAATATATAATATATTTAAAATAATTGTCTATTAATGTTGTTTCATTACTTATCTCAATGGCCAGTGCAGCTCACATGAATTAGAGCTTTGTTTTATACTATAAGCTATCCCCACTCATGTCTCCGGCTAAAAAAATCTATCTTCTGCTTTTCAAGTAAATCGTTCTCCCGTTTAAACGAATAATTTTTTTTTGATGATTGACAAAGTCTTTAAAAAATCCTTTTTCAAATTTGTCATATTGGGCGTGCTCGTTGACACACTATTCGTGGGCCTGAAGTCCTGTTTTGGTATTAAATATGCAGAAGGACAGTTGCTGAGCTAAAGTTCAGCATGCATCATCATTACACACTGGATGGAACTGAAATGCACTGATGTCCTATACGACCATAGAATGGAGCTTGTTTTAAAGAGAGAAAGGAAGATGGACTTTTTCATCAAATGATGAAAAGCTTTGGTAAGACCATGTTGAATCCTCATTGTGCCACTTACATTTCACGGCTGCTCTGCTTTCTTGTAGGTCGTGTATGAGTAAATGTTACTGGTTGTTGACATGTTTATTATTCAGTAATTACATTTATTTGGGATATATGCTATATTTATTTGTGATGCAGCATGATGTCTTTTAAACATCAAAATGTGGACTGAATTGGACTAACCGTTGGCCTGAAATCTTTTGGAGATAAAGTTCCCTCTTCCTCAAAATCCGTTCAAATCTCATTGCACTAAGGTCGATGTGGACATTTTCAAATGATACGTGATATAATTTTTTGAGGTATCGCTTTATCATGAAGGACCAGCGTTGCCGTGTTCCATAATATCCCTAGCTTTTCGGGGATATAATTACAGATGTGACTGCAAATATAAAAAGAAAGAACTTTTAATTTTTTTAATGAAATAACATAATTCGGAGCTGCTTAAGAGCTCATACAATAATTAATTTGATGCAAATTGAGCTCTTGTATGTTTACACACAGTCATTACAAAAGCCACGAGTCACTTTGTTGAAAAAGATTTCAACAAAGTAATTTGTTTTCAAATATGTCCAATTCTGTATAATGTTGTGAACCGAGTCACAACGGTGTTTCATTTTCTGATGAATGACATTTACAATAAATGCAAAGCAGCAATTGTGTTGATGTAGATTATGGGTGGTGAAAGAGGGATATAGTGGGAATAATTATTGTTAGTAAAATTCACTAGTGAGTAAACTCAAATGGTTCAACACTTAGACAAGAAAAGCTTTGGAATGGTGATCAACTGCATGAGTCCAGGGGCAAGAAATGTCCTTGAAGACACTTTGGGGGCCAAACTCTAAAATAAAAAATTTATATTTTTGCCGAATTACTGTAGGCTATTAAAATATATGTAACTTTTGCCTCATCATTGAGGACAGAATCTATTCGCTATACTTCAGCTAACTATTGATGGGCTAAAGGAAGTCAAACATTTTGCTGGCTTTTGATGAGTCCACTGACAATACTGACATTCCTAGTTGTGTGTTTTTGTCAGATATTTTAATCGCAAAGATTTCAGAGAGGAGCTGCTGGCATTTATTCTACTGAAAGGAAATGAGCCTGGTGATATTTTTTTGGGAGAGCTGGAGGAACTATTTAAAAAGAAAAGATTGTAAATTAGATTGAAAAAAGTACCTAACTATCAACGATGGTGCTTCTGCAATGATTGGTAAAAACAGGTTCTGGTGTTCAGAATTAAGACTGTCTCCCAAAATGAATACTCTTCAATGACTCATTCACCAAAGTGTGCTGCACAGAAAAGAAAATGGGGATCTCAAAGATGTTATGAACAAAACAATGAAGATAATTAACTTCATCAAAGGGAATTCAAGTACATAGCATTCATGTTTTACTCCACAAAGTTGTTTTGTTGAATTTACAGATCTAGTTGTGAATATTTTTTAAGCAAAATAAATCAAAAGTGGCAGCTGACCAACTGTGTATCATGCAATAGGGAGAATACTTGTGCAATATTTCATTTTTAACTGACACATTTTCCCATTTTAACACACTCAATCTACAACTACAGGGGAAAGGCAGTGTGTGGTGGATATGGTGGAAAAAGTTGATGCTTTGGGAACAAACTTTAACCGTTCCATGCAGATTTCAACACACTGAAGACAGTGTGCGACAGCAACGTCATAGATGATATACAATTCATCATACTGCTGAGGGAGAATTTCAGATTATCGGATTTGATGGCTTTTCAATTTCTAGGGATGTCATTGGATTTGATCACAGCCCTTCACAGCCCAGGTGGAAAATGTTCCGCTAATATAAGGAAGGCGATGTTGGACAAGGCAGATCTTAAAAAGCAAACTAGTTGACATCCAGGCCGCCAGCAACATGAAGGAAGCTCGCCATTGTTCTGAAAGCTTGAGCACTTTTTTGGTGGCTTGTCCTCAAGGCTATGGCAAGCTGAAGACCTTGGCTATATATGTGCTCAAGTGTGTGTAAACCTATAAATGCAAATCTGTGTTCTCAAAGATTAACCCTATCAAAAGTGAGGAACCAGTCTTTGGAAGACTGCTTATGCCTGACAACTGTCTAGCCTGATGTGAACAGGTTGGTGTCAAAGGGTAAATGTAATTCCCCCATTCACCAAATGTGAGTATTTCAAGTCTGTGATTTAATTTGTGAGATTATTGTTAAATCACAGTTCTACGCTACCTAAGGTTTTATTTGATGTGCAGAGCAACATTTCTGGCAACTAAAGCAAATTGTTTTTTTATTATTTGTATCCATTTTTTGATGTCACGTAAGGCTAGTATTTGACATGGTCTTTAATATTTTTTTGAGGAATGTTGATAAATTTTCTTAGCTTGTTTGACTGGGAAGCTTGTTCGGTTGAAGGTTGTTATTGTGACTTTGAAAAAAAAAAGGTGTAAAAAAACAATGGCATGGGAAAAATAAAACGTTAAATGGGAGCATGTGAAACGATAAAATGAGTGTTATATGAGATCAATCTCATTCACAATGTGTCTCACAGACACATTGCATGATTAGCTGGATAAAATATTGGCCTTTAAGCTACATTTGCTGCTATATTGATTTAATCAAATCACCAGTTAAAGGAGGAAAGAGCGACACATAGATAATGCTCTCTATCACCATTGCAATATAGATGTATATTAACCAGAATGCAAGAAGAAACAATAGTTTATCTCCTGGTGTAGCCATATTAGGACCAGTTTTCGCCTCAAATGTTTGCGAGCTCCAAACTGGGTTTTTTATTTTTTCTGTGTAGACAGGCATGTCTACACATAGGGCAAAATGCAGCATCCATTAATGTGAGTAATGAGCGAATGAGTGTCGGTGGGTGTGTGTATCTGTGTCTTTATTACGGACAGACATGTGAGTGTCCAGTGAGAAATCATATTTCAATGCTAGTGAAAACATGCAAGATAATAAAATCACTATTCTTGTCAGGTATGCACCAGTGTTCATCAGTTCGTAACCTATTTCCCTATGAGGATTTTTATTTTCCCATTTCCCTCCTTTACTCAAAGCTGGCTTAGAAAAGAGAGGCTTCGGTGTAAGCAGAAAGGCCACAAGGGAGCAGATCCCTATGGACACTCAGAAAAAGAACAGCTTCAAAAGGGCCTCCAATACCACGGTGAATTCTATAAGGGAAAAAAATGCAATGATTAAAAGTGAAATGTTTGTTTGAAGATAATGTTATTTTTGAGAACCTCTCTTAAGAGGGTTCTTTAACTTGAAAAAGAGACAAGGGGAAGAAATGGAGCAAATGTGGGAGAGAGACTTGGATGTAATTCCCATAGTTATGTCTACGTGCTCAAGATTTGCAACAATGCACACGGGCAAAGTTCTTCATAAAAATGTTTGCCACAATCTGCCACCTTGAACTCACTGCTCACTATATAGAAAGAGGATGTTGATTGAAGTGAAATTATTGTTGCCATATAAATATTATGTCTCAAAGGAAAACACAGTTTAAAAAGAGCAGAATTGACAGCCCACAGGATCTGACTCTGAATGGATACAAGACATCTATTTAGCCTGTGCAACCATTAGCAGGTGTACATTAGTATTCAGCAGTGCGGCTGCAATGGGAGTGACTGGGTCAAGTCAGAACTACATCTGGTCTGGGTCGGCTCTTCTGTAACCCAAATATATTAATGTGTAATTGCAGAGATAAGACGGGGAAATAAACTGGCAGAGTAAATGCTCACAGGCACTATATTCCATCTGAATTGTGCCAAATTCAAATGGAAACTGACAAAAGAACATATTCCAAGATCTAAAACAATTAATTAATTAATTAATTAATTTAACCATTAAATTCTTATTATAACAGATTTAGTCGTTATGATAAAACTGATTAAACCCCTTAAAAGTTGTGTGAGCTTCAAAGATAAATTAAATTTACTCATGTGAAATTATTATTCTCTAACGTTTTCACTTACTTACAAATTTAATGCAATTTCTGTCAAAAGACCAATGAACAACAAACCCATGAAAGATTTTGGGTAAAAATGGTAAATAAAAGTTAATAAAAAGCTCCTAGGCCTCCACCAAGTAGGAAACTTGTGTTTCATGCATAATCCAGTCAGCTAATGAATGAGTCTGTATCATGAAAATAAAAATAAACAAACAAATACCTTAACCTGGAAACAAAAAAATTTTTTTGAAAGTATGTAGGCTATTTGGTCCTGCAGCATCTCTGTTCATTGTTGAACTGTCCAACTTTCCTTATAATCTGGTCGCAGTTTCTCATGGCATTTTAGTATCAGAACATGTTACTGCCAATAAAAAAAAAGTTAATTACTCTTGTAAATTTACATTACAATGCTGGTCATAATTCTATGGTGACTGCTCTAACTCATCCACAGCCTTCCCTACAACTGCACAACTTGAAGTGCTAACAATAATATTAATGTTAAAAAATTTTCATAATAATGATAATTAAATTACAAAAAATTCCCTAACACAAAATTAAAATATATTTTTTTTAATTAAACACAATGATGGAGCTAGAGGGTAAATGTAAAATTGTGATGTTCTCAGTGACTTGTGATATACCTGTCAGTTATAAGGGGTGGCCTTTAGTAAATCCTAATTTGAAATATTTTTTTTGCTTTTCTTGGAATCAATATGGAACTCCATATCCACAAAAGTCAAGATGGAAAATTAAAGGGATAATTTAAATTAGAATGGAAGGAACCTTTAAATTATGTTAAATGACAGATCTTGGGGTTGTCAATGACTTGTGAATTCTGTTGCAAACCAGCTTACGCAATACCTTTTGTTCACAATTTTCTTATTGAAAGTAAACAGAAAACAATCAAATATCAATCAAAAGCCAAAGGATTTGAAGAAACAGTGCTAATTCAAATGTATGCAGGGACAGAGAGCATATGCATCACATGCGCACTTGAATTGATATATTGAGCAAGAAAATGTTTTGTATGCCAATTCCCCTTCTTGTCACAAATTTGTACACTCATCAACCCCTTTGCATTCCTTCAACTGCATGACTTTGCATAAGTGACGCCTAATTGAATATTAACGGCTTCTGAAGGTATTTGATTCTATCTGTTTTTCTTTTGGAAAGGTTATATAAATGAGCCTAATTTGCATGTCATCATCCAGGAAATGATATGGAGTGTGTCTGCCAGTTTATTAATTCCCCTTTTAACGGCACCAAACTCAACTTCTTTAATCTGATGAATTAAGGATCAATTGCTCAATTTAGTGTGATGCTACAATTTGTTTTTTGCATGGAGGTCATGGCTGAGAACTTTTTTGTGCATAAGTCATGGAGTCATGGAGGGTTGTCTGCAAATTCATAAGTCCATCTTCTTCTTTGGGCTTTTTCCTTTATGGGTCGCTACAGCGGTTCTGTTTCCATCTTGCCATAACCTCTGCACCTTGCTCGTTCACACCAACCAATTGCATGTCCTTTCTCACCAAATCAAGAGACCCCCTCCAACCAACAGTAGTATAGTTACTGCCGGCAACCTGCTGGTTGGCTTCTACATATTCATTTGGCAGGGGTTTAACATCAGATGCCCTTCAGGAAACAACCCTCCCCACTTAACTGGTCTTGGGACGGGCACTAGAAGCAAACTGACTTGTGAACCCCTTTGTGGCTGGATTAACTCAAATGTCCATGAATACCATATATTGCAAAAAGGTCAGCACATATCCACATCATAGAAAAACAAAGTTTGATATGGCTTTGCTCATTGCATTGTATACGGTCCCTATTGTAAGTATTGGTTTGCCTTATGGAAAATTCAGTTGAAATTAAATGGAATGTTCCAAAGACACCAATTGACCACATTACTGGAAACTCAATTTGTAAATAGTAGATGGACTTCACTTATATAGCCCTTTCCAATCTGCTCGACTACTCAAAGCGCTTTTACAACATCATCATCGGTCAGCATTCACAAAACATTCCTACATTAATGACTGGGGCACTACCTGATCATCAGGAGCAGTAATCATGCATGCCAACATTCACACACCAATGGAACATGCTTGGGAGCAACTGGGCGTTCAGTATCTTGTTCAAGGATAGTTTGACATGTAGATCGATCAAACCACCGACCTTCAGGTAATTGGACAACTCCTCTACCTCCTGAGCCACAGTTTCCCGTGTACTGATGTGGACAGAGCATATCCTTTATCAGAGGTGAAGGTGAGCAAACTTACATTAAAATCACCCAAGTTAAAATAAGATAAAAGATGAAACCAATCATTCGATAGGCACCTTAAGGTCCTGTATAAATAAGTTGTGAAATTTTGATAAATTCTTTCCTGAGGATTTTGAGGAGATTTGGATTGAAGATTCCCGTTTTATGCATACGTATGGGTGGGATTGACAGAAAAGGGTAATTCTATTTGCTCCCTTAGCAAGGGGTATAAAAATAGTCGAATATGGTGGGAAATCCGAAGTTCATGAGGAGGCTTAATAAAAGCTGTCCAACCTTTACAATCAAGGACATTCCACTTAGAATGGAATGAGTTGCGTTCTGTGGCATTCTCACTTGTATTCTTCTTTGACAACAAAACTACCCCAACAACACCATTATTAAATCCTATTATGTTATCCTGAGTTCAATATCAATGTTAATTCCCCTTTAGGAACAAGTTGTACCCTCATGTCATTGATAATGTCCGCACCTCATATTGGCAGATCAATGTTAAGTGAGACTCTGCTGAAGTAGCTCTTGATTTTAATTTAATTTTGAGCTTTGAGTCTTCCTTTCGATTCTTATCCCTATCAATTCTGCTTTGCGGGCTATCGATTTGATAAACCCGACTGGCAGTGGCAGTGCTGAGTTTTTCCAAGTTGATATTGAGTCAGAAGTGAGTGGAGAATATCCATAAGTATCGAGTGATTACTCAAGCAACTCATTATATCACTAAATAATTCTCAGATACATGCTTTAAAAGTGAAAATGCACAGACACCAGTATCAAGAGCCTTCTCTTCCCCAGTCGGAGTCCTGTTTAGATGTGTCCTAGCTTAAAATTGAGAAACAAGGTCAAATATCCAGGATTTCCATAGGATTTCACAGCAAAGCACAGCGGTTACTGAAAAAGTCAAATGCAGTATATAGGTGGCAAAATATGCTTTGCACTGCTAATGCCGTCAGTGAACTCGTGTTCATATTTACTGTCTTCCTCACTGTCTCCATCCCTCCTCCTGTCTCTCTCCCACTCAGCAAGCATCCTGAGGATCTATTTCTTATTAGAATTCACCCCAGAAATCATGTGTCCGGTGGGCTCCTGCAACTCCAGACTCTATTAAATGCCTCATTCAATTTTATAATATGGTTTTTATTTGACATTAAGGGCTTTTCAAAAAGGAGGTGGAATTATTAGGAAAAAGAAAAAAGCAATGGAGCGTTAACCATTCAAAGGTTTTCAGTGCATCTTTTTCAAACATCGGCCCATGTAAATTGGTTTCAGAAGTTGTTGAACATGTGTTAAGCAGTATATGTCCAATACTCATGTAGCTATGGATCCTGATTAAGCTTCAGTGTTATATGTGCTATCTGAGATTCCACTACAGAGAAAAGAGGAGCCATTTAAGTGATAATGAACTCTCTCAAATTGAAAATATTAAATAGGACTATGGTCAACTTCTCCTTTATGGTTTGGTTGGTAAAGTGGGAAGAATTATACTGTGTTATTTTATAGATAAATAAACTTGGAGTCATAGGCAATGAAAATGAACTTATTCACTTCCCACTTAAAGATAGTGGTTACACAATTTATATTTAACTAACCATTATGTGCTATATTATCTTATCTGGTTTGACAATGAGCTGTGACTATTTTTGGTTTAGCATGAAGAGTTACTGACAAGATAAAAACAAGAAAAAGTGAGGTTCATCCCACCATAGCAGGGGAGGACAGAAAATAGATTTTTTTCTCACATTCAGATCTTTTCACTCATATAGGACTAATTAAGTGCAGGGAGTAGCACAAAAGCTAACGACTGCTCCCTTTTAATCGATCTGGGAAAATCCACTCATTCTGAGATGCATACATTTTTTAATCATTTTTAAAAGTCGGCATTGCTTTTACAGTTCAGGTGAATAATAGCTTGAAAGTTTATGGTCAGAAGATGGACTGTATCTTTGCTCAGCATTAAAGCTTACCATGATTTATGATCATGGTAATAATTGATAGTACTTATATAGCGCTTTTCTAGTCTGCTTGACCACTCAATGCACGTTTTACAACACAAGTCAGCATTCACCCATTCTCCCTAACACTCATACAGTGATGATAGAGTCTTCCATGCAAGGCGCCACATGCTCATCAGGAGCAGTAACCATTCACGCCATCATTCTCACACCAATGGAGCAGCCATTTGGAGCAACTTTGGTTCAGTATCTTGCCCAAGGACACTTTGACATATGGACCACAGTGGCCAGGGAATGAACCACCAACCCTCAGATAAGTGGAGAGCCGCTCTAGCAACTTAGCCCCCATCGCCCCAACTTTCCCAAACAAGTACGATGTTTCGGAATTGATAAGGCCAAAATCAGCCATTATAAACTGGCAACCTCTCCCGGTTGTCCCTGGTCTCTCATCCAATGTCAGCTGGGATAGGAACCAGTGCACCATGCGTACAGGAGCCACAGTTACAGACTAGGCCTACTCTGTTATCCCAGAAATCAAGGGAAGATCCATAAAAAGAACCCAATCCCTTGCGTTTGTACAAGTAATCACCCCCAATTGAACCCCTCAAATTAAATGTGATGTAATGTCCTAAAACATTTTTTCGTTTAAACAACCCTAGTGAGTAAAATGGGATATATACTAGAGAGATATCCTCATATGCACCAACTGGACTGGACTAAATGGGACTAACGGTTAGGAAGTTATGTTCAGGAACAAGTTTTTTTGTTAAGAAAACGTTGCTTATTACTTTCATAGTGTTCAACAATGATGACAGATGGTTGCAAATCCCACATTACTAAGAAAAACCTACAGTGACATTTGCATTTAATCCCACAAAAGCATTTATAATCCTCATAATAAACTTTTAATTGTCACAAATTTAAACAAGAGGTATTTAATTGTCATTGGGTGGTGATGGGCAGTGAATGTCATAATATTAGTGTCAGAAATTAACTGTGGCCTTGCTGACTGACTGTCACTTAAGCCAGTTTGTACATTGTGATCATTTATTTAGCCACTAGAGGGGGAAAAATTGTGCAAAAAACAAGCAACTACCACAGCCCGAATCATTTGAGTTTGAATGCCTTCCTACAGTTTTGAAAATATATATCAAGGTGAATGTGGTTTATTTAAGTACAGTTCCATATCCTGTTTATGTAAGACTTATTTAGCATTGCTTCATCTTGGTTGGGGGCAGCACTGTACTGTGTGCCATTCTAGTTATTATTTGACCTGAAGTGACAGTTCTGGTATAAACAAATGGTTATGATAACTTGATTGTGCTCACAAGTACACAAATAACATGAATTATGTTTATTTGCATGTCTTAAAATTCAATTGTTGCAATGTTCAAAAATATGAAATACTCACCGACAACTGCTAACGTGAACATCAGGGAAATCCCAAACGTCCCAAACGTATATTAACACTGACAGGAAGTAACCCCGGAGGAATCTTTCAAACTCAGCCTCCAGCCGCAAAAAACGTAAAAAAATCTATACACCTAGCAGCAGAGGTTCATTGTAAAGCTTTAATATGCATTCAGTTTTCATCTGCTCTCACAGCACCAAGCATTTTCAGCCAAAAAGAAAACAACAGGGTGGCTGCATGATGTCCCTTGTTGTCTTCTGTGCAAAGCCTTAAACCAGCTTGAAATTTTACTTTCTTCTGTAATCTCTGTATCTGACTCCCATATGGTGCGAGATGGTCAGAAAAAAGGATGGAACCCACACAATCTCTGAGAATGGTTTGCTTTGTGGTCATATGTTGTTGGATAAAAAGGCAGCTTGGGGTGGCATTTGATAAAAAAGCTGCAATTGACATATGCTGGGGAAATTTGAGTCAATTTTAGACCGGGTACTTACAACTTCTTGACTCATTTCAATAGATGGAAGTTATATCTTGAAAGTACAAGCAAGCTCATGCAATTATTCCAACTATCAGGTAACATTGGTGCCTCACAGCAAGAACCTGGTACCTTCTTGCTGTGAGGCAACTGTGCTAACCACTGCACCACCGTGCCGCCTTATAAATTGTTATGAATTCCAAACAAATATTTTTCGTAGCAAATAACTGTTTGAATGCAGTTTTAAGACCATAAGTAGATCATCTTTCAGGCATATTAGAAAACAAAAAGCCACAGTTGCATTAGATGTTTTTTGTTTGTTCTTGTTTTGTTTTTTAGTCAGATATAATTTATATTTATAGTGCAGTTTTGCAGAGGCACATATAAGAGGTGGTTGAGGTTGGAAAAAGATTATGATACTTTATGATTAGAGTGAAGGTTTAACGTGTAAAACATCAACTAAAGTTATTTTGATAATTTTTAGCACGTCCTCATATTAATATGGGGGCTTTTTTTTAATCTTTCTCTTCCTTGGGTATTGTTGACTTACATCTGCTCCCAGGATGGCATGTCCTGTTTTGCTTGTTAATTGTGTTTTGTCAAAGTACCGGAAGCTCTTTCACCAGGGAAAAGATCACGAGCATCAGGACCACATCTCCTTTGGCTTAACTGGACATTTTGGTCAAAGATACCATCACCTTTGCAAATGCAGTAAGCTGTAAGAGAGGGAAATATGCTAACATTGACTCTCAACACTGCAGCTGGGAAATATTTCAGTATAATATACGCTCACTGTGTAGCAAAATAGACCAAATTCCAGCTACTAGTTGGGAGAATCAGATACTTTAATTAATTCTCTGTTTTTTGTTATTCACGAAGCCTGGCTGATTCTTACCGGAGTCTTTCAACTGTTAACAGCGGATTGTCACACAGCTTTCCGGCAATACAGATGGCATAAGATCATGTTGCTACACATGATCTTATGCCATCAGTGCTGCTGGTGCAACAGAATAATTTAATAATTTATTTCAATTAATAATTTATACTTCCACTGTGGGTTCCCATCATTCATCTTGGTTGATGTTTACATTCTACTCCAGACCAATGAGCACGTTGTTACTATGCCTGTTTGCCAACCAGACGCACATGATGATTTTCCTCGATGACTTTTATCATAGCACATCTTCTCGTATGGGATCATTTGAGTGGCAGTCAGGATAGGGGGTGGGCTCACATAGTAGAAACTGATTGTGCTTGATTAAGAGGGAGATGGGCTGGGACACAGGCCGACAGATAGAGACAGAGGACAACGCAGTAGGTGTAATGAGAATTTCACTGGCATTTTTTTATTTGTCTGTGTGCCTAAATGTCCAATAAATGAGCTGTCGTGTTGAATAAAAGGAGCCAAATGCTAGAAAGCAGGCCGAAACATAAACATTGGGTTGCCGTTGAAGCAGGTTAGCTGCCAAGCCCAACAAGAAAAGCCCGTAACTTCTTGAGGTTGCAGTGCCATGGCATTTGAACACAAGTAATCCCACCCATGATCTCCCAAAATACAGACAGTTTATTAGATGCCCAACCAGAGAGGAATTTTCTGGATCACTTTTACACTACAGTAAGCAATGTCTATAATGCTGTAATCCAAGATGCTCTTGGAATCTCTGACCGTGCCAGCACCCGACCCGTACCTCAGTACCTGATTCCTACCAACAGGAAGAAATTAAAGCTATCTCAACCAGTTGTGAGACGGACTACAACATATCATCCACTCAGCGAAGAAGGTTATTAGTTGCTGACTGCCGTCTTTCCAGCACCCTGAGGTTGGCGAGAAAGATTGTAACAAACCCTTCCACGATGTGTCTGAAATGCTCCCCTCTGGTACAAGGGACTCAGGACCAGAACCTGACATAGGACGCATAGCTGGAGGTGGCAGGGTTGAATATGTTAAGTTTTCTTTGGGAGGGATTAGCATGGGAAGGATTTGAAACAAACACATCAGAGGGATAACAAATAGACATCTTGGAGACAAAGTCAGAGAGGCCAGATTGAGGATACAAGGGATGGAGTTGTTAGGCAGGAGAAATAGGGGGCAACAAAAGAGGAGATTTCTGAATTTGGTGGGAGAGGACATACAATTTGTTTGTGTGACAGAGGAAGGTACAGAGAACAGGGGCCCCCCTGGCGCCCCTCCTGTGTGGCCGCCTGTTGCAGCAGCCCCCCCCCTTGAGTATTTTTCTTTAGTTACTTGTCTTTTTTCGTTATTGTATTTATATATTTTTTTCTAAGTGTGTTTTTAAACACAACCCTCGAGACATGGAGAGAAGAGCCGCTGTTTTTGCGCTGTTCTGCCTGCTTTTCTCAAGTTTGTTTGTGTCCGTCTCCGGGGACTCCGTACTCAGCTACGCGCCTATAGTTTACAGTAGGGATCAGCTGTTGGCGCTACGTAGCACCGCGGTGATGCCGAGGAATGGCCCGAGGTTTCCCCCGAACTGAAGAGGAGTAGACGGGGGATCGCTACAGACCCGTCGTCCCATCCGTAGTCATGGGGAACGTGAGATCTCTCCCCAATAAGATGGACGAGTTAGCGGCGCTCACGTGGCACCAGCTTCATGGTGTTTACGGAAACATGGCTGACCACACTGACTCCGGACACGAACGCTACGTTGAACGGCTACAAGCTAATGAGAGCGGACAGTACAGCGGGAAGCGGCAAGAGGATAGGAGGAGGGCTGGCAGTGTTTGTGGATGATAGATGGTGTAAACCTGGGCACATCACTATTGAAGAGCAACACTGCTGTAAAGACATCGAGCTGTTAGACGTTAGCATGAGGCCGAACTATCTACCGCGGGAGTTCTCGCAGCGTACATTCCCCCCTCTGCCAACGGCGACGCTGCCTGTGACGTCATCAACTCGGTGACTAGCCGGCTGCAGACACAGCACCCACAGGCTCTCCTCCTGATCTCTGGGGACTTCAACCATGCCCCCCCATCCTCCAGACTGCCCACTTTCACACAGTATGTCACATGCTGTACCAGAGACAACAGGACACGGGACTTGTTTTATGCCAACACCAAGGAGGCATACACCTCATCACACCTCCCTCCCCTGGGAAGATCAGACCACAATCTGGTTAATCTCAAGCCAGTGTACAAACCCATCGTACACAGGCAACCAGCAGTGACCTGCACAGTGAGGAAATGGTCCCAAGAGACTGAAGAGGCTCTGAAGGACTGTTTTGACACAACTCTGGGAGGAGTTCTGTGACTCTCACGGGGAGGACATCGACAACCTTACAGACTGCATCACAGACTATATTAACTTCTGTGAGGAGAACACCGTACCCACCAGGACTGTACGGTGTTTCTCAAACAACAAACCCTGGATTAGTCCAGACATAAAGGTCCTACTGAAGGAGAAGAAGAGGACCTTTAGGTCAGGTAACAAGGAAGAGCTGAAGGTCGTGCAGAAGGAACTGAGGAGGAAGATCAGAGAGGGGAAGAACTCCTACAGGAAGAAGATGGAGGACCAGCTGCAGCAAAAAAACACCAGTGGTGTTTGGAGAACCCTGAAAACCATCTCAGGCTTCAAGGGTCCAAACTCCCAAGCTGCAGGGGACCAACAGTGGGCAGATAACCTGAACCAGTTTTTTAACCGGTTCGACCAGTCATCTGTCCCCAATCCTCCAGCCCGATTCCCACAGCTGGAACCCCTCTCAACCCCCTCAGTGCACTGCCCCCCCCCCCCCCCCCCTCCCCCCCCCCCCCACCCCCAGCCCCCCCCCCCCCCCCCCCCCTCCCCCCCCCCCCCCCCCCCCCCCCCCCCTGCACCAGTCTGTCCCTAACAACACTCCAGGTGGGGAACCAGCTAAGGAAGATCAAGGTGAGGAAGGCCACAGGCCCGGACGGCATCAGCTCCAGGCTCCTGAAGATTCGCGCAGACCAGCTGTATGGGATTTTGGAGCACGTCTTCAACTTGAGCCTGAAGCTGGGGAAAGTACCACTCCTGTGGAAAACCTCATGTGTGGTACCTGTCCCCAAGATGCCGCACCCCAAGGACTTCAACAGCTACCTGATGAAGACTCTGGAGCGACTGGTCCTTGGTCATCTTCGCCCGGTGGTCAGCCTGTCAATGGACCCCCTTCAGTACGCCTACCAGTCTAACATTGGGGTGGACGACGCCATCATCTTCCTGCTTCAGCGAGCTCTCTCTCACCTGGAGAAGCCTGGATGCACCGTGAGGATCACATTCTTTGATTTCTCCAGTGCTTTCAACACCATCCAGCCCACGCTTCTGAGGGACAAACTGGAACTGACCGGAGTGGATTAGATAGATTGCATCTGGACGCTGAAGGGAGAGGACGCTGGCGTTGTCTGTTCGCCGCTTTTCCATCAGAGTTCTACAGCCTGCAATACTATTAACCGACAAGTATACCTTTTATTGTTGGTCACCGGCAAACCTTTTGGATATACATCCGTATTTGTATCTGTTATTCTGTATTTGTA